>JALGQJ010000084.1:0-70000 GCA_023055345.1 Quercus wislizeni | reverse complement strand
ACAATGCCCCTAGGTTCGACGGGTCCGAAATTTTAACTTGAATCCAATGTCAAAGTTTTTTCATGAGAACTTGTTGATAGCATATAAAGAGGTCCAAAAAACAAATGGAAAAGTCTTTAGAGAGAGAGAGAGAGAGAGAGAGAGAGAGAGAGAGAGAGAGAGAAAGTTCGATGAAATTCTGTATGAAATTGCCACTAGGTTCGAGTAGTCAAGAATTTTCACCTGTATTCTATATCGGCTTTTCTGCGTGAAAACTTATTGATAGCATATATAGAGGTTCAAGAATTGAAATGTAGGTTAAAAAAAAAAAAAAAAAAAAAAAAACCTCAAGTAAATTTTTTACAACAATGAAGCTAGGTTCGACGGGTCCGAAATTTTAACTTGAATCCAATGTCAAAGTTTTTTCATGAGAACTTGTTGATAGCATATAAGGAGGTCCAAAAAACAAATGGAAAAGTCTTTAAAGAGAGAGAGAGAGAGAAAGAGAGAAAGTTCGATGAAATTCTGTATGAAATTGCCACTAGGTTCGAGTAGTCAAGAATTTTCACCTGTATTCTATATCGGCTTTTTTGCATGAAAACTTATTGATAGCATATATAGAGGTCCATGAATTGAAATGTAGGGAAAAAAAAAAAAAAACTCAAGTAAATTTTTTACAACAATGCCCCTAGGTTCGACGGGTCCGAAATTTTAACTTGAATCCAATGTCAAAGTTTTTTCATGAGAACTTGTTGATAGCATATAAAGAGGTCCAAAAAACAAATGGAAAAGTCTTTAGAAAGAGAGAGAGAGAGAGAGAGAGAGAGAGAGAGAGAGAGAGAAAGTTCGATGAAATTCTGTATGAAATTGCCACTAGGTTCGAGTAGTCAAGAATTTTCACCTGTATTCTATATCGGCTTTTCTGCGTGAAAACTTATTGATAGCATATATAGAGGTTCAAGAATTGAAATGTAGGTTAAAAAAAAAAAAAAAAAAAAAAAAACCTCAAGTAAATTTTTTACAACAATGAAGCTAGGTTCGACGGGTCCGAAATTTTAACTTGAATCCAATGTCAAAGTTTTTTCATGAGAACTTGTTGATAGCATATAAGGAGGTCCAAAAAACAAATGGAAAAGTCTTTAAAGAGAGAGAGAGAGAGAAAGAGAGAAAGTTCGATGAAATTCTGTATGAAATTGCCACTAGGTTCGAGTAGTCAAGAATTTTCACCTGTATTCTATATCGGCTTTTCTGCGTGAAAACTTATTGATAGCATATATAGAGGTTCAAGAATTGAAATGTAGGTTAAAAAAAAAAAAAAAAAAAAAAAACTCAAGTAAATTTTTTACAACAATGCCCCTAGGTTCGACGGGTCCAAAATTTCAACTTGAATCCAATGTCAAAGTTTTTTCACGAGAACTTGTTGATAGCATATAAAGAGGTCCAAAAAACAAATGGAAAAGTCTTTAGAGAGAGAGAGAGAGAATGAAAGAGAGAAAGTTCGATGAAATTCTGTATGAAATTGCCACTAGGTTCGAGTAGTCAAGAATTTTCACATGTATTCTACGTCGGCTTTTTTGCATGAAAACTTATTGATAGCATATATAGAGGTCCATGAATTGAAATGTAGGGAAAAAAAAAAAAAAATCAAGTGAATTTTTTACAACAATGCCCCTAGGTTCGACGGGTCCGAAATTTTAACTTGAATCCAATGTCAAAGTTTTTTCATGAGAACTTGTTGATAGCATATAAAGAGGTCCAAAAAACAGATGGATAAGTCTTTAGAGAGAGAGAGAGAGAGAAAGAGAGAAAGTTCGATGAAATTCTGTATGAAATTGCCACTAGGTTCGAGTAGTCAAGAATTTTCACCTGTATTCTACGTCGGCTTTTTTGCATGAAAACTTATTGATAGCATATATAGAGGTTCAAGAATTGAAATGTAGGTTAAAAAAAAAAAAACTAAAAAAAAAACTCAAGTAAATTTTTTACAACAATGCCCCTAGGTTCGACGGGTCCGAAATTTTAACTTGAATCCAATGTCAAAGTTTTTTCATGAGAACTTGTTGATAGCATATAAAGAGGTCCAAGAAACAAATGGATAAGTCTTTAGAGAGAGAGAGAGAGAGAAAGAGAGAAAGTTCGATGAAATTCTGTATGAAATTTCCACTAGGTTCGAGTAGTCAAGAATTTTCACCTGTATTCTACGTCGACTTTTTTGCATGAAAACTTATTGATAGCATATATAGAGGTCCATGAATTGAAATGTAGGTAAAACAAAAAAACTCAGGTAAATTTTTTACCACAATGCCCTTAGGTTCGACGGGTCCGAAATTTGAACTAGAATCCAATGTCAAAGCATTTTCTTGAGAATTTGTTGATAGCATATACAGAGGTCCAAAAAACAAATGGAAAAGTCTTTAGAAAGAGAGAGAGAGAGAGAGAGAGAGAGAGAGAGAGAGAGAGAGAGAGAGAGAGAGAGTTCGATGAAATTCTGTATGAAATTGCCACTAGGTTCGAGTAGTCAAGAATTTTCATCTGTATTCTATATCGGCTTTTCTGCGTGAAAACTTATTGATAGCATATATAGAGGTTCAAGAATTGAAATGTAGGTTAAAAAAAAAAAAAACAAAAAAAAAAAACTCAAGTAAATTTTTTACCACAATGCCCCTAGGTTCGACGGGTCCGAAATTTCAACTTGAATCCAATGTCAAAGTTTTTTCCTGAGAACTTGTTGATAGCATATACAGAGGTCCAAAAAAAAAATGTAAAAGTCTTTAGAGAGAGAGAGAGAGAGAGAGAGAGAGAGAGAGAGAGTTCGATGAAATTACGTATGAAATTGCCACTAGGTTCGAGCAGTCAAGAATTTTTATCTGTGTTCTACGTCTTCTTTTTTGCATGAAAACTTATTGATAGCATATATAGAGGTTCAAGAATTGAAATGTAGGTTAAAAAAAAAAAAAACTAAAAAAAAAACCTCAAGTAAATTTTTTACAACAATGAAGCTAGGTTCGACGGGTCCGAAATTTTAACTTGAATCCAATGTCAAAGTTTTTTCATGAGAACTTGTTGATAGCATATAAAGAGGTCCAAAAAACAAATGGAAAAGTCTTTAGAGAGAGAGAGAGAGAGAGAAAGAGAGAAAGTTCGATGAAATTCTGTATGAAATTGCCACTAGGTTCGAGTAGTCAAGAATTTTCACCTGTATTCTATATCGGCTTTTCTGTGTGAAAACTTATTGATAGCATATATAGAGGTTCAAGAATTGAAATGTAGGTTAAAAAAAAAAATAAAAAAAAAAAACTCAAGTAAATTTTTTCCAACAATGCCCCTAGGTTCGACGGGTCCAAAATTTCAACTTGAATCCAATGTCAAAGTTTTTTCATGAGAACTTGTTGATAGCATATAAAGAGGTCCAAAAAACAAATGGAAAAGTCTTTAGAGAGAGAGAGAGAGAATGAAAGAGAGAAAGTTCGATGAAATTCTATATGAAATTGCCACTAGGTTCGAGTAGTCAAGAATTTTCACCTGTATTCTACGTCGGCTTTTTTGCATGAAAACTTATTGATAGCATATATAGAGGTCCATGAATTGAAATGTAGGGAAAAAAAAAAAAAAACTCAAGTAAATTTTTTACAACAATGCCCCTAGGTTCGACGGGTCCGAAATTTTAACTTGAATCCAATGTCAAAGTTTTTTCATGAGAACTTGTTGATAGCATATAAAGAGGTCCAAAAAACAGATGGATAAGTCTTTAGAGAGAGAGAGAGAGAGAAAGAGAGAAAGTTCGATGAAATTCTGTATGAAATTGCCACTAGGATCGAGTAGTCAAGAATTTTCACCTGTATTCTACGTCGGCTTTTTTGCATGAAAACTTATTGATAGCATATATAGAGGTTCAAGAATTGAAATGTAGGTTAAAAAAAAAAAAAACTAAAAAAAAAACTCAAGTAAATTTTTTACAACAATGCCCCTAGGTTCGACGGGTCCGAAATTTTAACTTGAATCCAATGTCAAAGTTTTTTCATGAGAACTTGTTGATAGCATATAAAGAGGTCCAAAAAACAAATGGATAAGTCTTTAGAGAGAGAGAGAGAGAGAAAGAGAGAAAGTTCGATGAAATTCTGTATGAAATTTCCACTAGGTTCGAGTAGTCAAGAATTTTCACCTGTATTCTACGTCGGCTTTTTTGCATGAAAACTTATTGATAGCATATATAGAGGTCCATGAATTGAAATGTAGGTAAAACAAAAAAACTCAGGTAAATTTTTTACCACAATGCCCCTAGGTTCGACGGGTCCGAAATTTGAACTTGAATCCAATGTCAAAGCATTTTCTTGAGAATTTGTTGATAGCATATACAGAGGTCCAAAAAACAAATGGAAAAGTCTTTAGAAAGAGAGAGAGAGAGAGAGAGAGAGAGAGAGAGAGTTCGATGAAATTCTGTATGAAATTGCCACTAGGTTCGAGTAGTCAAGAATTTTCATCTGTATTCTATATCGGCTTTTCTGCGTGAAAACTTATTGATAGCATATATAGAGGTTCAAGAATTGAAATGTAGGTTAAAAACAAAAAAAACAAAAAAAAAAAACTCAAGTAAATTTTTTACCACAATGCCCCTAGGTTCGACGGGTCCGAAATTTCAACTTGAATCCAATGTCAAAGTTTTTTCCTGAGAACTTGTTGATAGCATATACAGAGGTCCAAAAAAAAAATGTAAAAGTCTTTAGAGAGAGAGAGAGAGAGAGAGAGAGAGAGAGAGAGAGAGAGTTCGATGAAATTACGTATGAAATTGCCACTAGGTTCGAGCAGTCAAGAATTTTTATCTGTGTTCTACGTCTTCTTTTTTGCATGAAAACTTATTGATAGCATATATAGAGGTTCAAGAATTGAAATGTAGGTTAAAAAAAAAAAAACTAAAAAAAAAACCTCAAGTAAATTTTTTACAACAATGAAGCTAGGTTCGACGGGTCCGAAATTTTAACTTGAATCCAATGTCAAAGTTTTTTCATGAGAACTTGTTGATAGCATATAAAGAGGTCCAAAAAACAAATGGATAAGTCTTTAGAGAGAGAGAGAGAGAGAAAGAGAGAAAGTTCGATGAAATTCTGTATGAAATTTCCACTAGGTTCGAGTAGTCAAGAATTTTCACCTGTATTCTACTTCGGCTTTTTTGCATGAAAACTTATTGATAGCATATATAGAGGTCCATGAATTGAAATGTAGGGAAAAAAAAAAAAAAACTCAAGTAAATTTTTTACAACAATGCCCCTAGGTTCGACGGGTCCGAAATTTTAACTTGAATCCAATGTCAAAGTTTTTTCATGAGAACTTGTTGATAGCATATAAAGAGGTCCAAAAAACAGATGGATAAGTCTTTAGAGAGAGAGAGAGAGAGAAAGAGAGAAAGTTCGATGAAATTCTGTATGAAATTGCCACTAGGATCGACTAGTCAAGAATTTTCACCTGTATTCTACGTCGGCTTTTTTGCATGAAAACTTATTGATAGCATATATAGAGGTTCAAGAATTGAAATGTAGGTTAAAAAAAAAAAAAACTAAAAAAAAAACTCAAGTAAATTTTTTACAACAATGCCCCTAGGTTCGACGGGTCCGAAATTTTAACTTGAATCCAATGTCAAAGTTTTTTCATGAGAACTTGTTGATAGCATATAAAGAGGTCCAAAAAACAAATGGATAAGTCTTTAGAGAGAGAGAGAGAGAGAAAGAGAGAAAGTTCGATGAAATTCTGTATGAAATTTCCACTAGGTTCGAGTAGTCAAGAATTTTCACCTGTATTCTACTTCGGCTTTTTTGCATGAAAACTTATTGATAGCATATATAGAGGTCCATGAATTGAAATGTAGGTAAAACAAAAAAACTCAGGTAAATTTTTTACCACAATGCCCTTAGGTTCGACGGGTCCGAAATTTGAACTTGAATCCAATGTCAAAGCATTTTCTTGAGAATTTGTTGATAGCATATACAGAGGTCCAAAAAACAAATGGAAAAGTCTTTAGAAAGAGAGAGAGAGAGAGAGAGAGAGAGAGAGAGAGAGAGTTCGATGAAATTCTGTATGAAATTGCCACTAGGTTCGAGTAGTCAAGAATTTTCATCTGTATTCTATATCGGCTTTTCTGCGTGAAAACTTATTGATAGCATATATAGAGGTTCAAGAATTGAAATGTAGGTTAAAAAAAAAAAAAACAAAAAAAAAAACTCAAGTAAATTTTTTACCACAATGCCCCTAGGTTCGACGGGTCCGAAATTTCAACTTGAATCCAATGTCAAAGTTTTTTCCTGAGAACTTGTTGATAGCATATACAGAGGTCCAAAAAAAAAATGTAAAAGTCTTTAGAGAGAGAGAGAGAGAGAGAGAGAGAGAGAGAGAGAGAGTTCGATGAAATTACGTATGAAATTGCCACTAGGTTCGAGCAGTCAAGAATTTTTATCTGTGTTCTACGTCTTCTTTTTTGCATGAAAACTTATTGATAGCATATATAGAGGTTCAAGAATTGAAATGTAGGTTAAAAAAAAAAAAACTAAAAAAAAAACCTCAAGTAAATTTTTTACAACAATGAAGCTAGGTTCGACGGGTCCAAAATTTTAACTTGAATCCAATGTCAAAGTTTTTTCATGAGAACTTGTTGATAGCATATAAAGAGGTCCAAAAAACAAATGGAAAAGTCTTTAGAGAGAGAGAGAGAGAGAGAAAGAGAGAAAGTTCGATGAAATTCTGTATGAAATTGCCACTAGGTTCGAGTAGTCAAGAATTTTCACCTGTATTCTATATCGGCTTTTCTGTGTGAAAACTTATTGATAGCATATATAGAGGTTCAAGAATTGAAATGTAGGTTAAAAAAAAAAAAAACTAAAAAAAAAACTCAAGTAAATTTTTTACAACAATGCCCCTAGGTTCGACGGGTCCGAAATTTTAACATGAATCCAATGTCAAAGTTTTTTCATGAGAACTTGTTGATAGCATATAAAGAGGTCCAAAAAACAAATGGATAAGTCTTTAGAGAGAGAGAGAGAGAGAAAGAGAGAAAGTTCGATGAAATTCTGTATGAAATTTCCACTAGGTTCGAGTAGTCAAGAATTTTCACCTGTATTCTACTTCGGCTTTTTTGCATGAAAACTTATTGATAGCATATATAGAGGTCCATGAATTGAAATGTAGGTAAAACAAAAAAACTCAGGTAAATTTTTTACCACAATGCCCTTAGGTTCGACGGGTCCGAAATTTGAACTTGAATCCAATGTCAAAGCATTTTCTTGAGAATTTGTTGATAGCATATACAGAGGTCCAAAAAACAAATGGAAAAGTCTTTAGAAAGAGAGAGAGAGAGAGAGAGAGAGAGAGAGAGAGAGAGAGAGTTCGATGAAATTCTGTATGAAATTGCCACTAGGTTCGAGTAGTCAAGAATTTTCATCTGTATTCTATATCGGCTTTTCTGCGTGAAAACTTATTGATAGCATATATAGAGGTTCAAGAATTGAAATGTAGGTTAAAAAAAAAAAAACTAAAAAAAAAACCTCAAGTAAATTTTTTACAACAATGAAGCTAGGTTCGACGGGTCCGAAATTTTAACTTGAATCCAATGTCAAAGTTTTTTCATGAGAACTTGTTGATAGCATATAAAGAGGTCCAAAAAACAAATGGAAAAGTCTTTAGAGAGAGAGAGAGAGAGAGAAAGAGAGAAAGTTCGATGAAATTCTGTATGAAATTGCCACTAGGTTCGAGTAGTCAAGAATTTTCACCTGTATTCTATATCGGCTTTTCTGTGTGAAAACTTATTGATAGCATATATAGAGGTTCAAGAATTGAAATGTAGGTTAAAAAAAAAAAAAAAAAAAAAAAACTCAAGTAAATTTTTTACAACAATGCCCCTAGGTTCGACGGGTCCAAAATTTCAACTTGAATCCAATGTCAAAGTTTTTTCATGAGAACTTGTTGATAGCATATAAAGAGGTCCAAAAAACAAATGGAAAAGTCTTTAGAGAGAGAGAGAGAGAATGAAAGAGAGAAAGTTCGATGAAATTCTATATGAAATTGCCACTAGGTTCGAGTAGTCAAGAATTTTCACCTGTATTCTACGTCGGCTTTTTTGCATGAAAACTTATTGATATTATATATAGAGGTCCATGAATTGAAATGTAGGGAAAAAAAAAAAAAACTCAAGTAAATTTTTTACAACAATGCCCCTAGGTTCGACGGGTCCGAAATTTTAACTTGAATCCAATGTCAAAGTTTTTTCATGAGAACTTGTTGATAGCATATAAAGAGGTCCAAAAAACAGATGGATAAGTCTTTAGAGAGAGAGAGAGAGAGAAAGAGAGAAAGTTCGATGAAATTCTGTATGAAATTGCCACTAGGATCGACTAGTCAAGAATTTTCACCTGTATTCTACGTCGGCTTTTTTGCATGAAAACTTATTGATAGCATATATAGAGGTTCAAGAATTGAAATGTAGGTTAAAAAAAAAAAAAACTAAAAAAAAAACTCAAGTAAATTTTTTACAACAATGCCCCTAGGTTCGACGGGTCCGAAATTTTAACTTGAATCCAATGTCAAAGTTTTTTCATGAGAACTTGTTGATAGCATATAAAGAGGTCCAAAAAACAAATGGATAAGTCTTTAGAGAGAGAGAGAGAGAGAAAGAGAGAAAGTTCGATGAAATTCTGTATGAAATTTCCACTAGGTTCGAGTAGTCAAGAATTTTCACCTGTATTCTACTTCGGCTTTTTTGCATGAAAACTTATTGATAGCATATATAGAGGTCCATGAATTGAAATGTAGGTAAAACAAAAAAACTCAGGTAAATTTTTTACCACAATGCCCTTAGGTTCGACGGGTCCGAAATTTGAACTTGAATCCAATGTCAAAGCATTTTCTTGAGAATTTGTTGATAGCATATACAGAGGTCCAAAAAACAAATGGAAAAGTCTTTAGAAAGAGAGAGAGAGAGAGAGAGAGAGAGAGAGAGAGAGAGTTCGATGAAATTCTGTATGAAATTGCCACTAGGTTCGAGTAGTCAAGAATTTTCATCTGTATTCTATATCGGCTTTTCTGCGTGAAAACTTATTGATAGCATATATAGAGGTTCAAGAATTGAAATGTAGGTTAAAAAAAAAAAAAACAAAAAAAAAAAACTCAAGTAAATTTTTTACCACAATGCCCCTAGGTTCGACGGGTCCGAAATTTCAACTTGAATCCAATGTCAAAGTTTTTTCCTGAGAACTTGTTGATAGCATATACAGAGGTCCAAAAAAAAAATGTAAAAGTCTTTAGAGAGAGAGAGAGAGAGAGAGAGAGAGAGAGAGAGAGTTCGATGAAATTACGTATGAAATTGCCACTAGGTTCGAGCAGTCAAGAATTTTTATCTGTGTTCTACGTCTTCTTTTTTGCATGAAAACTTATTGATAGCATATATAGAGGTTCAAGAATTGAAATGTAGGTTAAAAAAAAAAAATACTAAAAAAAAAACTCAAGTAAATTTTTTACAACAATGCCCCTAGGTTCGACGGGTCCGAAATTTTAACTTGAATCCAATGTCAAAGTTTTTTCATGAGAACTTGTTGATAGCATATAAAGAGGTCCAAAAAACAAATGGATAAGTCTTTAGAGAGAGAGAGAGAGAGAAAGAGAGAAAGTTCGATGAAATTCTGTATGAAATTTCCACTAGGTTCGAGTAGTCAAGAATTTTCACCTGTATTCTACTTCGGCTTTTTTGCATGAAAACTTATTGATAGCATATATAGAGGTCCATGAATTGAAATGTAGGTAAAACAAAAAAACTCAGGTAAATTTTTTACCACAATGCCCTTAGGTTCGACGGGTCCGAAATTTGAACTTGAATCCAATGTCAAAGCATTTTCTTGAGAATTTGTTGATAGCATATACAGAGGTCCAAAAAACAAATGGAAAAGTCTTTAGAAAGAGAGAGAGAGAGAGAGAGAGAGAGAGAGAGAGAGAGAGAGTTCGATGAAATTCTGTATGAAATTGCCACTAGGTTCGAGTAGTCAAGAATTTTCATCTGTATTCTATATCGGCTTTTCTGCGTGAAAACTTATTGATAGCATATATAGAGGTTCAAGAATTGAAATGTAGGTTAAAAAAAAAAAAAACAAAAAAAAAAAACTCAAGTAAATTTTTTACCACAATGCCCCTAGGTTCGACGGGTCCGAAATTTCAACTTGAATCCAATGTCAAAGTTTTTTCCTGAGAACTTGTTGATAGCATATACAGAGGTCCAAAAAAAAAATGTAAAAGTCTTTAGAGAGAGAGAGAGAGAGAGAGAGAGAGAGAGAGAGAGAGAGTTCGATGAAATTACGTATGAAATTGCCACTAGGTTCGAGCCGTCAAGAATTTTTATCTGTGTTCTACGTCTTCTTTTTTGCATGAAAACTTATTGATAGCATATATAGAGGTTCAAGAATTGAAATGTAGGTTAAAAAAAAAAAAAACTAAAAAAAAAACCTCAAGTAAATTTTTTACAACAATGAAGCTAGGTTCGACGGGTCCGAAATTTTAACTTGAATCCAATGTCAAAGTTTTTTCATGAGAACTTGTTGATAGCATATAAAGAGGTCCAAAAAACAAATGGAAAAGTCTTTAGAGAGAGAGAGAGAGAGAGAAAGAGAGAAAGTTCGATGAAATTCTGTATGAAATTGCCACTAGGTTCGAGTAGTCAAGAATTTTCACCTGTATTCTATATCGGCTTTTCTGTGTGAAAACTTATTGATAGCATATATAGAGGTTCAAGAATTGAAATGTAGGTTAAAAAAAAAAAAAAAAAAAAAAAACTCAAGTAAATTTTTTACAACAATGCCCCTAGGTTCGACGGGTCCAAAATTTCAACTTGAATCCAATGTCAAAGTTTTTTCATGAGAACTTGTTGATAGCATATAAAGAGGTCCAAAAAACAAATGGAAAAGTCTTTAGAGAGAGAGAGAGAGAATGAAAGAGAGAAAGTTCGATGAAATTCTATATGAAATTGCCACTAGGTTCGAGTAGTCAAGAATTTTCACCTGTATTCTACGTCGGCTTTTTTGCATGAAAACTTATTGATAGCATATATAGAGGTCCATGAATTGAAATGTAGGGAAAAAAAAAAAAAAACTCAAGTAAATTTTTTACAACAATGCCCCTAGGTTCGACGGGTCCGAAATTTTAACTTGAATCCAATGTCAAAGTTTTTTCATGAGAACTTGTTGATAGCATATAAAGAGGTCCAAAAAACAGATGGATAAGTCTTTAGAGAGAGAGAGAGAGAGAAAGAGAGAAAGTTCGATGAAATTCTGTATGAAATTGCCACTAGGATCGACTAGTCAAGAATTTTCACCTGTATTCTACGTCGGCTTTTTTGCATGAAAACTTATTGATAGCATATATAGAGGTTCAAGAATTGAAATGTAGGTTAAAAAAAAAAAAAACTAAAAAAAAAACTCAAGTAAATTTTTTACAACAATGCCCCTAGGTTCGACGGGTCCGAAATTTTAACTTGAATCCAATGTCAAAGTTTTTTCCTGAGAACTTGTTGATAGCATATACAGAGGTCCAAAAAAAAAATGTAAAAGTCTTTAGAGAGAGAGAGAGAGAGAGAGAGAGAGAGAGAGAGAGTTCGATGAAATTACGTATGAAATTGCCACTAGGTTCGAGCAGTCAAGAATTTTTATCTGTGTTCTACGTCTTCTTTTTTGCATGAAAACTTATTGATAGCATATATAGAGGTTCAAGAATTGAAATGTAGGTTAAAAAAAAAAAAAACTAAAAAAAAAACTCAAGTAAATTTTTTACAACAATGCCCCTAGGTTCGACGGGTCCGAAATTTTAACTTGAATCCAATGTCAAAGTTTTTTCATGAGAACTTGTTGATAGCATATAAAGAGGTCCAAAAAACAAATGGATAAGTCTTTAGAGAGAGAGAGAGAGAGAAAGAGAGAAAGTTCGATGAAATTCTGTATGAAATTTCCACTAGGTTCGAGTAGTCAAGAATTTTCACCTGTATTCTACTTCGGCTTTTTTGCATGAAAACTTATTGATAGCATATATAGAGGTCCATGAATTGAAATGTAGGTAAAACAAAAAAACTCAGGTAAATTTTTTACCACAATGCCCTTAGGTTCGACGGGTCCGAAATTTGAACTTGAATCCAATGTCAAAGCATTTTCTTGAGAATTTGTTGATAGCATATACAGAGGTCCAAAAAACAAATGGAAAAGTCTTTAGAAAGAGAGAGAGAGAGAGAGAGAGAGAGAGAGAGAGAGAGAGAGTTCGATGAAATTCTGTATGAAATTGCCACTAGGTTCGAGTAGTCAAGAATTTTCATCTGTATTCTATATCGGCTTTTCTGCGTGAAAACTTATTGATAGCATATATAGAGGTTCAAGAATTGAAATGTAGGTTAAAAAAAAAAAAAACAAAAAAAAAAAACTCAAGTAAATTTTTTACCACAATGCCCCTAGGTTCGACGGGTCCAAAATTTCAACTTGAATCCAATGTCAAAGTTTTTTCATGAGAACTTGTTGATAGCATATAAAGAGGTCCAAAAAACAAATGGAAAAGTCTTTAGAGAGAGAGAGAGAGAATGAAAGAGAGAAAGTTCGATGAAATTCTATATGAAATTGCCACTAGGTTCGAGTAGTCAAGAATTTTCACCTGTATTCTACGTCGGCTTTTTTGCATGAAAACTTATTGATAGCATATATAGAGGTCCATGAATTGAAATGTAGGGAAAAAAAAAAAAAAACTCAAGTAAATTTTTTACAACAATGCCCCTAGGTTCGACGGGTCCGAAATTTTAACTTGAATCCAATGTCAAAGTTTTTTCATGAGAACTTGTTGATAGCATATAAAGAGGTCCAAAAAACAGATGGATAAGTCTTTAGAGAGAGAGAGAGAGAGAAAGAGAGAAAGTTCGATGAAATTCTGTATGAAATTGCCACTAGGATCGACTAGTCAAGAATTTTCACCTGTATTCTACGTCGGCTTTTTTGCATGAAAACTTATTGATAGCATATATAGAGGTTCAAGAATTGAAATGTAGGTTAAAAAAAAAAAAAACTAAAAAAAAAACTCAAGTAAATTTTTTACAACAATGCCCCTAGGTTCGACGGGTCCGAAATTTTAACTTGAATCCAATGTCAAAGTTTTTTCCTGAGAACTTGTTGATAGCATATACAGAGGTCCAAAAAAAAAATGTAAAAGTCTTTAGAGAGAGAGAGAGAGAGAGAGAGAGAGAGAGAGAGAGTTCGATGAAATTACGTATGAAATTGCCACTAGGTTCGAGCAGTCAAGAATTTTTATCTGTGTTCTACGTCTTCTTTTTTGCATGAAAACTTATTGATAGCATATATAGAGGTTCAAGAATTGAAATGTAGGTTAAAAAAAAAAAAAACTAAAAAAAAAACTCAAGTAAATTTTTTACAACAATGCCCCTAGGTTCGACGGGTCCGAAATTTTAACTTGAATCCAATGTCAAAGTTTTTTCATGAGAACTTGTTGATAGCATATAAAGAGGTCCAAAAAACAAATGGATAAGTCTTTAGAGAGAGAGAGAGAGAGAAAGAGAGAAAGTTCGATGAAATTCTGTATGAAATTTCCACTAGGTTCGAGTAGTCAAGAATTTTCACCTGTATTCTACTTCGGCTTTTTTGCATGAAAACTTATTGATAGCATATATAGAGGTCCATGAATTGAAATGTAGGTAAAACAAAAAAACTCAGGTAAATTTTTTACCACAATGCCCTTAGGTTCGACGGGTCCGAAATTTGAACTTGAATCCAATGTCAAAGCATTTTCTTGAGAATTTGTTGATAGCATATACAGAGGTCCAAAAAACAAATGGAAAAGTCTTTAGAAAGAGAGAGAGAGAGAGAGAGAGAGAGAGAGAGAGAGAGAGAGTTCGATGAAATTCTGTATGAAATTGCCACTAGGTTCGAGTAGTCAAGAATTTTCATCTGTATTCTATATCGGCTTTTCTGCGTGAAAACTTATTGATAGCATATATAGAGGTTCAAGAATTGAAATGTAGGTTAAAAAAAAAAAAAACAAAAAAAAAAAACTCAAGTAAATTTTTTACCACAATGCCCCTAGGTTCGACGGGTCCGAAATTTCAACTTGAATCCAATGTCAAAGTTTTTTCCTGAGAACTTGTTGATAGCATATACAGAGGTCCAAAAAAAAAATGTAAAAGTCTTTAGAGAGAGAGAGAGAGAGAGAGAGAGAGAGAGAGAGAGAGAGTTCGATGAAATTACGTATGAAATTGCCACTAGGTTCGAGCCGTCAAGAATTTTTATCTGTGTTCTACGTCTTCTTTTTTGCATGAAAACTTATTGATAGCATATATAGAGGTTCAAGAATTGAAATGTAGGTTAAAAAAAAAAAAAACTAAAAAAAAAACCTCAAGTAAATTTTTTACAACAATGAAGCTAGGTTCGACGGGTCCGAAATTTTAACTTGAATCCAATGTCAAAGTTTTTTCATGAGAACTTGTTGATAGCATATAAAGAGGTCCAAAAAACAAATGGAAAAGTCTTTAGAGAGAGAGAGAGAGAGAGAAAGAGAGAAAGTTCGATGAAATTCTGTATGAAATTGCCACTAGGTTCGAGTAGTCAAGAATTTTCACCTGTATTCTATATCGGCTTTTCTGTGTGAAAACTTATTGATAGCATATATAGAGGTTCAAGAATTGAAATGTAGGTTAAAAAAAAAAAAAAAAAAAAAAACTCAAGTAAATTTTTTACAACAATGCCCCTAGGTTCGACGGGTCCAAAATTTCAACTTGAATCCAATGTCAAAGTTTTTTCATGAGAACTTGTTGATAGCATATAAAGAGGTCCAAAAAACAAATGGAAAAGTCTTTAGAGAGAGAGAGAGAGAATGAAAGAGAGAAAGTTCGATGAAATTCTATATGAAATTGCCACTAGGTTCGAGTAGTCAAGAATTTTCACCTGTATTCTACGTCGGCTTTTTTGCATGAAAACTTATTGATAGCATATATAGAGGTCCATGAATTGAAATGTAGGGAAAAAAAAAAAAAAACTCAAGTAAATTTTTTACAACAATGCCCCTAGGTTCGACGGGTCCGAAATTTTAACTTGAATCCAATGTCAAAGTTTTTTCATGAGAACTTGTTGATAGCATATAAAGAGGTCCAAAAAACAGATGGATAAGTCTTTAGAGAGAGAGAGAGAGAGAAAGAGAGAAAGTTCGATGAAATTCTGTATGAAATTGCCACTAGGATCGACTAGTCAAGAATTTTCACCTGTATTCTACGTCGGCTTTTTTGCATGAAAACTTATTGATAGCATATATAGAGGTTCAAGAATTGAAATGTAGGTTAAAAAAAAAAAAAACTAAAAAAAAAACTCAAGTAAATTTTTTACAACAATGCCCCTAGGTTCGACGGGTCCGAAATTTTAACTTGAATCCAATGTCAAAGTTTTTTCATGAGAACTTGTTGATAGCATATAAAGAGGTCCAAAAAACAAATGGATAAGTCTTTAGAGAGAGAGAGAGAGAGAAAGAGAGAAAGTTCGATGAAATTCTGTATGAAATTTCCACTAGGTTCGAGTAGTCAAGAATTTTCACCTGTATTCTACTTCGGCTTTTTTGCATGAAAACTTATTGATAGCATATATAGAGGTCCATGAATTGAAATGTAGGTAAAACAAAAAAACTCAGGTAAATTTTTTACCACAATGCCCTTAGGTTCGACGGGTCCGAAATTTGAACTTGAATCCAATGTCAAAGCATTTTCTTGAGAATTTGTTGATAGCATATACAGAGGTCCAAAAAACAAATGGAAAAGTCTTTAGAAAGAGAGAGAGAGAGAGAGAGAGAGAGAGAGAGAGAGAGTTCGATGAAATTCTGTATGAAATTGCCACTAGCTTCGAGTAGTCAAGAATTTTCATCTGTATTCTATATCGGCTTTTCTGCGTGAAAACTTATTGATAGCATATATAGAGGTTCAAGAATTGAAATGTAGGTTAAAAAAAAAAAAAACAAAAAAAAAAAACTCAAGTAAATTTTTTACCACAATGCCCCTAGGTTCGACGGGTCCGAAATTTCAACTTGAATCCAATGTCAAAGTTTTTTCCTGAGAACTTGTTGATAGCATATACAGAGGTCCAAAAAAAAAATGTAAAAGTCTTTAGAGAGAGAGAGAGAGAGAGAGAGAGAGAGAGAGAGTTCGATGAAATTACGTATGAAATTGCCACTAGGTTCGAGCAGTCAAGAATTTTTATCTGTGTTCTACGTCTTCTTTTTTGCATGAAAACTTATTGATAGCATATATAGAGGTTCAAGAATTGAAATGTAGGTTAAAAAAAAAAAAAACTAAAAAAAAAACCTCAAGTAAATTTTTTACAACAATGAAGCTAGGTTCGACGGGTCCGAAATTTTAACTTGAATCCAATGTCAAAGTTTTTTCATGAGAACTTGTTGATAGCATATAAAGAGGTCCAAAAAACAAATGGAAATGTCTTTAGAGAGAGAGAGAGAGAGAGAAAGAGAGAAAGTTCGATGAAATTCTGTATGAAATTGCCACTAGGTTCGAGTAGTCAAGAATTTTCACCTGTATTCTATATCGGCTTTTCTGTGTAAAAACTTATTGATAGCATATATAGAGGTTCAAGAATTGAAATGTAGGTTAAAAAAAAAAAAAAAAAAAAAAACTCAAGTAAATTTTTTACAACAATGCCCCTAGGTTCGACGGGTCCAAAATTTCAACTTGAATCCAATGTCAAAGTTTTTTCATGAGAACTTGTTGATAGCATATAAAGAGGTCCAAAAAACAAATGGAAAAGTCTTTAGAGAGAGAGAGAGAGAATGAAAGAGAGAAAGTTCGATGAAATTCTATATGAAATTGCCACTAGGTTCGAGTAGTCAAGAATTTTCACCTGTATTCTACGTCGGCTTTTTTGCATGAAAACTTATTGATAGCATATATAGAGGTCCATGAATTGAAATGTAGGGAAAAAAAAAAAAAAACTCAAGTAAATTTTTTACAACAATGCCCCTAGGTTCGACGGGTCCGAAATTTTAACTTGAATCCAATGTCAAAGTTTTTTCATGAGAACTTGTTGATAGCATATAAAGAGGTCCAAAAAACAGATGGATAAGTCTTTAGAGAGAGAGAGAGAGAGAAAGAGAGAAAGTTCGATGAAATTCTGTATGAAATTGCCACTAGGATCGACTAGTCAAGAATTTTCACCTGTATTCTACGTCTGCTTTTTTGCATGAAAACTTATTGATAGCATATATAGAGGTTCAAGAATTGAAATGTAGGTTAAAAAAAAAAAAAACTAAAAAAAAAACTCAAGTAAATTTTTTACAACAATGCCCCTAGGTTCGACGGGTCCGAAATTTTAACTTGAATCCAATGTCAAAGTTTTTTCATGAGAACTTGTTGATAGCATATAAAGAGGTCCAAAAAACAAATGGATAAGTCTTTAGAGAGAGAGAGAGAGAGAAAGAGAGAAAGTTCGATGAAATTCTGTATGAAATTTCCACTAGGTTCGAGTAGTCAAGAATTTTCACCTGTATTCTACGTCGGCTTTTTTGCATGAAAACTTATTGATAGCATATATAGAGGTCCATGAATTGAAATGTAGGTAAAACAAAAAAACTCAGGTAAATTTTTTACCACAATGCCCTTAGGTTCGACGGGTCCGAAATTTGAACTTGAATCCAATGTCAAAGCATTTTCTTGAGAATTTGTTGATAGCATATACAGAGGTCCAAAAAACAAATGGAAAAGTCTTTAGAAAGAGAGAGAGAGAGAGAGAGAGAGAGAGAGAGAGAGTTCGATGAAATTCTGTATGAAATTGCCACTAGGTTCGAGTAGTCAAGAATTTTCATCTGTATTCTTTATCGGCTTTTCTGCGTGAAAACTTATTGATAGCATATATAGAGGTTCAAGAATTGAAATGTAGGTTAAAAAAAAAAAAAACAAAAAAAAAAAACTCAAGTAAATTTTTTACCACAATGCCCCTAGGTTCGACGGGTCCGAAATTTCAACTTGAATCCAATGTCAAAGTTTTTTCCTGAGAACTTGTTGATAGCATATACAGAGGTCCAAAAAAAAAATGTAAAAGTCTTTAGAGAGAGAGAGAGAGAGAGAGAGAGAGAGAGAGAGAGAGAGAGTTCGATGAAATTACGTATGAAATTGCCACTAGGTTCGAGCAGTCAAGAATTTTTATCTGTGTTCTACGTCTTCTTTTTTGCATGAAAACTTATTGATAGCATATATAGAGGTTCAAGAATTGAAATGTAGGTTAAAAAAAAAAAAAACTAAAAAAAAAACCTCAAGTAAATTTTTTACAACAATGAAGCTAGGTTCGACGGGTCCGAAATTTTAACTTGAATCCAATGTCAAAGTTTTTTCATGAGAACTTGTTGATAGCATATAAAGAGGTCCAAAAAACAAATGGAAAAGTCTTTAGAGAGAGAGAGAGAGAGAGAAAGAGAGAAAGTTCGATGAAATTCTGTATGAAATTGCCACTAGGTTCGAGTAGTCAAGAATTTTCACCTGTATTCTATATCGGCTTTTCTGTGTGAAAACTTATTGATAGCATATATAGAGGTTCAAGAATTGAAATGTAGGATAAAAAAAAAAAAAAAAAAAAAAAACTCAAGTAAATTTTTTACAACAATGCCCCTAGGTTCGACGGGTCCAAAGTTTCAACTTGAATCCAATGTCAAAGTTTTTTCATGAGAACTTGTTGATAGCATATAAAGAGGTCCAAAAAACAAATGGAAAAGTCTTTAGAGAGAGAGAGAGAGAATGAAAGAGAGAAAGTTCGATGAAATTCTATATGAAATTGCCACTAGGTTCGAGTAGTCAAGAATTTTCACCTGTATTCTACGTCGGCTTTTTTGCATGAAAACTTATTGATAGCATATATAGAGGTCCATGAATTGAAATGTAGGGAAAAAAAAAAAAAAAACTCAAGTAAATTTTTTACAACAATGCCCCTAGGTTCGACGGGTCCGAAATTTTAACTTGAATCCAATGTCAAAGTTTTTTCATGAGAACTTGTTGATAGCATATAAAGAGGTCCAAAAAACAGATGGATAAGTCTTTAGAGAGAGAGAGAGAGAGAAAGAGAGAAAGTTCGATGAAATTCTGTATGAAATTGCCACTAGGATCGAGTAGTCAAGAATTTTCACCTGTATTCTACGTCGGCTTTTTTGCATGAAAACTTATTGATAGCATATATAGAGGTTCAAGAATTGAAATGTAGGATAAAAAAAAAAAAAACTAAAAACAAAACTCAAGTAAATTTTTTACAACAATGCCCCTAGGTTCGACGGGTCCGAAATTTTAACTTGAATCCAATGTCAAAGTTTTTTCATGAGAACTTGTTGATAGCATATAAAGAGGTCCAAAAAACAAATGGATAAGTCTTTAGAGAGAGAGAGAGAGAGAAAGAGAGAAAGTTCGATGAAATTCTGTATGAAATTTCCACTAGGTTCGAGTAGTCAAGAATTTTCACCTGTATTCTACTTCGGCTTTTTTGCATGAAAACTTATTGATAGCATATATAGAGGTCCATGAATTGAAATGTAGGTAAAACAAAAAAACTCAGGTAAATTTTTTACCACAATGCCCTTAGGTTCGACGGGTCCGAAATTTGAACTTGAATCCAATGTCAAAGCATTTTCTTGAGAATTTGTTGATAGCATATACAGAGGTCCAAAAAACAAATGGAAAAGTCTTTAGAAAGAGAGAGAGAGAGAGAGAGAGAGAGAGAGAGAGAGAGTTCGATGAAATTCTGTATGAAATTGCCACTAGGTTCGAGTAGTCAAGAATTTTCACCTGTATTCTACGTCGGCTTTTTTGCATGAAAACTTATTGATAGCATATATAGAGGTTCAAGAATTGAAATGTAGGATAAAAAAAAAAAAACTAAAAACAAAACTCAAGTAAATTTTTTACAACAATGCCCCTAGGTTCGACGGGTCCGAAATTTTAACTTGAATCCAATGTCAAAGTTTTTTCATGAGAACTTGTTGATAGCATATAAAGAGGTCCAAAAAACAAATGGATAAGTCTTTAGAGAGAGAGAGAGAGAGAAAGAGAGAAAGTTCGATGAAATTCTGTATGAAATTTCCACTAGGTTCGAGTAGTCAAGAATTTTCACCTGTATTCTACTTCGGCTTTTTTGCATGAAAACTTATTGATAGCATATATAGAGGTCCATGAATTGAAATGTAGGGAAAAAAAAAAAAAACTCAAGTAAATTTTTTACAACAATGCCCCTAGGTTCGACGGGTCCGAAATTTTAACTTGAATCCAATGTCAAAGTTTTTTCATGAGAACTTGTTGATAGCATATAAAGAGGTCCAAAAAACAGATGGATAAGTCTTTAGAGAGAGAGAGAGAGAGAAAGAGAGAAAGTTCGATGAAATTCTGTATGAAATTGCCACTAGGATCGACTAGTCAAGAATTTTCACCTGTATTCTACGTCGGCTTTTTTGCATGAAAACTTATTGATAGCATATATAGAGGTTCAAGAATTGAAATGTAGGTTAAAAAAAAAAAAACTAAAAAAAAAACTCAAGTAAATTTTTTACAACAATGCCCCTAGGTTCGACGGGTCCGAAATTTTAACTTGAATCCAATGTCAAAGTTTTTTCATGAGAACTTGTTGATAGCATATAAAGAGGTCCAAAAAACAAATGGAAAAGTCTTTAGAGAGAGAGAGAGAGAATGAAAGAGAGAAAGTTCGATGAAATTCTATATGAAATTGCCACTAGGTTCGAGTAGTCAAGAATTTTCACCTGTATTCTACGTCGGCTTTTTTGCATGAAAACTTATTGATAGCATATATAGAGGTCCATGAATTGAAATGTAGGGAAAAAAAAAAAAAAACTCAAGTAAATTTTTTACAACAATGCCCCTAGGTTCGACGGGTCCGAAATTTTAACTTGAATCCAATGTCAAAGTTTTTTCATGAGAACTTGTTGATAGCATATAAAGAGGTCCAAAAAACAGATGGATAAGTCTTTAGAGAGAGAGAGAGAGAGAAAGAGAGAAAGTTCGATGAAATTCTGTATGAAATTGCCACTAGGATCGACTAGTCAAGAATTTTCACCTGTATTCTACGTCTGCTTTTTTGCATGAAAACTTATTGATAGCATATATAGAGGTTCAAGAATTGAAATGTAGGTTAAAAAAAAAAAAAACTAAAAAAAAAACTCAAGTAAATTTTTTACAACAATGCCCCTAGGTTCGACGGGTCCGAAATTTTAACTTGAATCCAATGTCAAAGTTTTTTCATGAGAACTTGTTGATAGCATATAAAGAGGTCCAAAAAACAAATGGATAAGTCTTTAGAGAGAGAGAGAGAGAGAAAGAGAGAAAGTTCGATGAAATTCTGTATGAAATTTCCACTAGGTTCGAGTAGTCAAGAATTTTCACCTGTATTCTACGTCGGCTTTTTTGCATGAAAACTTATTGATAGCATATATAGAGGTCCATGAATTGAAATGTAGGTAAAACAAAAAAACTCAGGTAAATTTTTTACCACAATGCCCTTAGGTTCGACGGGTCCGAAATTTGAACTTGAATCCAATGTCAAAGCATTTTCTTGAGAATTTGTTGATAGCATATACAGAGGTCCAAAAAACAAATGGAAAAGTCTTTAGAAAGAGAGAGAGAGAGAGAGAGAGAGAGAGAGAGAGAGTTCGATGAAATTCTGTATGAAATTGCCACTAGGTTCGAGTAGTCAAGAATTTTCATCTGTATTCTTTATCGGCTTTTCTGCGTGAAAACTTATTGATAGCATATATAGAGGTTCAAGAATTGAAATGTAGGTTAAAAAAAAAAAAACAAAAAAAAAAAACTCAAGTAAATTTTTTACCACAATGCCCCTAGGTTCGACGGGTCCGAAATTTCAACTTGAATCCAATGTCAAAGTTTTTTCCTGAGAACTTGTTGATAGCATATACAGAGGTCCAAAAAAAAAATGTAAAAGTCTTTAGAGAGAGAGAGAGAGAGAGAGAGAGAGAGAGAGAGAGAGAGAGAGAGTTCGATGAAATTACGTATGAAATTGCCACTAGGTTCGAGCAGTCAAGAATTTTTATCTGTGTTCTACGTCTTCTTTTTTGCATGAAAACTTATTGATAGCATATATAGAGGTTCAAGAATTGAAATGTAGGTTAAAAAAAAAAAAAACTAAAAAAAAAACCTCAAGTAAATTTTTTACAACAATGAAGCTAGGTTCGACGGGTCCGAAATTTTAACTTGAATCCAATGTCAAAGTTTTTTCATGAGAACTTGTTGATAGCATATAAAGAGGTCCAAAAAACAAATGGAAAAGTCTTTAGAGAGAGAGAGAGAGAGAGAAAGAGAGAAAGTTCGATGAAATTCTGTATGAAATTGCCACTAGGTTCGAGTAGTCAAGAATTTTCACCTGTATTCTATATCGGCTTTTCTGTGTGAAAACTTATTGATAGCATATATAGAGGTTCAAGAATTGAAATGTAGGTTAAAAAAAAAAAAAAAAAAAAAAAACTCAAGTAAATTTTTTACAACAACGCCCCTAGGTTCGACGGGTCCAAAATTTCAACTTGAATCCAATGTCAAAGTTTTTTCATGAGAACTTGTTGATAGCATATAAAGAGGTCCAAAAAACAAATGGAAAAGTCTTTAGAGAGAGAGAGAGAGAATGAAAGAGAGAAAGTTCGATGAAATTCTATATGAAATTGCCACTAGGTTCGAGTAGTCAAGAATTTTCACCTGTATTCTACGTCGGCTTTTTTGCATGAAAACTTATTGATAGCATATATAGAGGTCCATGAATTGAAATGTAGGGAAAAAAAAAAAAAAAACTCAAGTAAATTTTTTACAACAATGCCCCTAGGTTCGACGGGTCCGAAATTTTAACTTGAATCCAATGTCAAAGTTTTTTCATGAGAACTTGTTGATAGCATATAAAGAGGTCCAAAAAACAGATGGATAAGTCTTTAGAGAGAGAGAGAGAGAGAAAGAGAGAAAGTTCGATGAAATTCTGTATGAAATTGCCACTAGGATCGAGTAGTCAAGAATTTTCATCTGTATTCTACGTCGGCTTTTTTGCATGAAAACTTATTGATAGCATATATAGAGGTTCAAGAATTGAAATGTAGGATAAAAAAAAAAAAAACTAAAAACAAAACTCAAGTAAATTTTTTACAACAATGCCCCTAGGTTCGACGGGTCCGAAATTTTAACTTGAATCCAATGTCAAAGTTTTTTCATGAGAACTTGTTGATAGCATATAAAGAGGTCCAAAAAACAAATGGATAAGTCTTTAGAGAGAGAGAGAGAGAGAAAGAGAGAAAGTTCGATGAAATTCTGTATGAAATTTCCACTAGGTTCGAGTAGTCAAGAATTTTCACCTGTATTCTACGTCGGCTTTTTTGCATGAAAACTTATTGATAGCATATATAGAGGTCCATGAATTGAAATGTAGGTAAAACAAAAAAACTCAGGTAAATTTTTTACCACAATGCCCTTAGGTTCGACGGGTCCGAAATTTGAACTTGAATCCAATGTCAAAGCATTTTCTTGAGAATTTGTTGATAGCATATACAGAGGTCCAAAAAACAAATGGAAAAGTCTTTAGAAAGAGAGAGAGAGAGAGAGAGAGAGAGAGAGAGAGTTCGATGAAATTCTGTATGAAATTGCCACTAGGTTCGAGTAGTCAAGAATTTTCATCTGTATTCTATATCGGCTTTTCTGCGTGAAAACTTATTGATAGCATATATAGAGGTTCAAGAATTGAAATGTAGGTTAAAAAAAAAAAAAACAAAAAAAAAAAACTCAAGTAAATTTTTTACCACAATGCCCCTAGGTTCGACGGGTCCGAAATTTCAACTTGAATCCAATGTCAAAGTTTTTTCCTGAGAACTTGTTGATAGCATATACAGAGGTCCAAAAAAAAAATGTAAAAGTCTTTAGAGAGAGAGAGAGAGAGAGAGAGAGAGAGAGAGAGAGTTCGATGAAATTACGTATGAAATTGCCACTAGGTTCGAGCAGTCAAGAATTTTTATCTGTGTTCTACGTCTTCTTTTTTGCATGAAAACTTATTGATAGCATATATAGAGGTTCAAGAATTGAAATGTAGGTTAAAAAAAAAAAAAACTAAAAAAAAAACCTCAAGTAAATTTTTTACAACAATGAAGCTAGGTTCGACGGGTCCGAAATTTTAACTTGAATCCAATGTCAAAGTTTTTTCATGAGAACTTGTTGATAGCATATAAAGAGGTCCAAAAAACAAATGGAAAAGTCTTTAGAGAGAGAGAGAGAGAGAGAAAGAGAGAAAGTTCGATGAAATTCTGTATGAAATTGCCACTAGGTTCGAGTAGTCAAGAATTTTCACCTGTATTCTATATCGGCTTTTCTGTGTGAAAACTTATTGATAGCATATATAGAGGTTCAAGAATTGAAATGTAGGTTAAAAAAAAAAAAAAAAAAAAAAAAACTCAAGTAAATTTTTTACAACAATGCCCCTAGGTTCGACGGGTCCAAAATTTCAACTTGAATCCAATGTCAAAGTTTTTTCATGAGAACTTGTTGATAGCATATAAAGAGGTCCAAAAAACAAATGGAAAAGTCTTTAGAGAGAGAGAGAGAGAATGAAAGAGAGAAAGTTCGATGAAATTCTATATGAAATTGCCACTAGGTTCGAGTAGTCAAGAATTTTCACCTGTATTCTACGTCGGCTTTTTTGCATGAAAACTTATTGATAGCATATATAGAGGTCCATGAATTGAAATGTAGGGAAAAAAAAAAAAACTCAAGTAAATTTTTTACAAAATGCCCCTAGGTTCGACGGGTCCGAAATTTTAACTTGAATCCAATGTCAAAGTTTTTTCATGAGAACTTGTTGATAGCATATAAAGAGGTCCAAAAAACAGATGGATAAGTCTTTAGAGAGAGAGAGAGAGAGAAAGAGAGAAAGTTCGATGAAATTCTGTATGAAATTGCCACTAGGATCGAGTAGTCAAGAATTTTCACCTGTATTCTACGTCGGCTTTTTTGCATGAAAACTTATTGATAGCATATATAGAGGTTCAAGAATTGAAATGTAGGTTAAAAAAAAAAAAAACTAAAAAAAAAACTCAAGTAAATTTTTTACAACAATGCCCCTAGGTTCGACGGGTCCGAAATTTTAACTTGAATCCAATGTCAAAGTTTTTTCATGAGAACTTGTTGATAGCATATAAAGAGGTCCAAAAAACAAATGGAAAAGTCTTTAGAGAGAGAGAGAGAGAGAGAAAGAGAGAAAGTTCGATGAAATTCTGTATGAAATTGCCACTAGGTTCGAGTAGTCAAGAATTTTCACCTGTATTCTATATCGGCTTTTCTGTGTGAAAACTTATTGATAGCATATATAGAGGTTCAAGAATTGAAATGTAGGTTAAAAAAAAAAAAAAAAAAAAAAACTCAAGTAAATTTTTTACAACAATGCCCCTAGGTTCGACGGGTCCAAAATTTCAACTTGAATCCAATGTCAAAGTTTTTTCATGAGAACTTGTTGATAGCATATAAAGAGGTCCAAAAAACAAATGGAAAAGTCTTTAGAGAGAGAGAGAGAGAATGAAAGAGAGAAAGTTCGATGAAATTCTGTATGAAATTGCCACTAGGATCGAGTAGTCAAGAATTTTCATCTGTATTCTACGTCGGCTTTTTTGCATGAAAACTTATTGATAGCATATATAGAGGTTCAAGAATTGAAATGTAGGATAAAAAAAAAAAAAACTAAAAACAAAACTCAAGTAAATTTTTTACAACAATGCCCCTAGGTTCGACGGGTCCGAAATTTTAACTTGAATCCAATGTCAAAGTTTTTTCATGAGAACTTGTTGATAGCATATAAAGAGGTCCAAAAAACAAATGGATAAGTCTTTAGAGAGAGAGAGAGAGAGAAAGAGAGAAAGTTCGATGAAATTCTGTATGAAATTTCCACTAGGTTCGAGTAGTCAAGAATTTTCACCTGTATTCTATGTCGGCTTTTTTGCATGAAAACTTATTGATAGCATATATAGAGGTCCATGAATTGAAATGTAGGTAAAACAAAAAAACTCAGGTAAATTTTTTACCACAATGCCCTTAGGTTCGACGGGTCCGAAATTTGAACTTGAATCCAATGTCAAAGCATTTTCTTGAGAATTTGTTGATAGCATATACAGAGGTCCAAAAAACAAATGGAAAAGTCTTTAGAAAGAGAGAGAGAGAGAGAGAGAGAGAGAGAGAGAGAGTTCGATGAAATTCTGTATGAAATTGCCACTAGGTTCGAGTAGTCAAGAATTTTCATCTGTATTCTATATCGGCTTTTCTGCGTGAAAACTTATTGATAGCATATATAGAGGTTCAAGAATTGAAATGTAGGTTAAAAAAAAAAAAAACAAAAAAAAAAAACTCAAGTAAATTTTTTACCACAATGCCCCTAGGTTCGACGGGTCCGAAATTTCAACTTGAATCCAATGTCAAAGTTTTTTCCTGAGAACTTGTTGATAGCATATACAGAGGTCCAAAAAAAAAATGTAAAAGTCTTTAGAGAGAGAGAGAGAGAGAGAGAGAGAGAGAGAGAGAGAGTTCGATGAAATTACGTATGAAATTGCCACTAGGTTCGAGCAGTCAAGAATTTTTATCTGTGTTCTACGTCTTCTTTTTTGCATGAAAACTTATTGATAGCATATATAGAGGTTCAAGAATTGAAATGTAGGTTAAAAAAAAAAAAAACTAAAAAAAAAACCTCAAGTAAATTTTTTACAACAATGAAGCTAGGTTCGACGGGTCCGAAATTTTAACTTGAATCCAATGTCAAAGTTTTTTCATGAGAACTTGTTGATAGCATATAAAGAGGTCCAAAAAACAAATGGAAAAGTCTTTAGAGAGAGAGAGAGAGAGAGAAAGAGAGAAAGTTCGATGAAATTCTGTATGAAATTGCCACTAGGTTCGAGTAGTCAAGAATTTTCACCTGTATTCTATATCGGCTTTTCTGTGTGAAAACTTATTGATAGCATATATAGAGGTTCAAGAATTGAAATGTAGGTTAAAAAAAAAAAAAAAAAAAAAAAACTCAAGTAAATTTTTTACAACAATGCCCCTAGGTTCGACGGGTCCAAAATTTCAACTTGAATCCAATGTCAAAGTTTTTTCATGAGAACTTGTTGATAGCATATAAAGAGGTCCAAAAAACAAATGGAAAAGTCTTTAGAGAGAGAGAGAGAGAATGAAAGAGAGAAAGTTCGATGAAATTCTGTATGAAATTGCCACTAGGTTCGAGTAGTCAAGAATTTTCACCTGTATTCTACGTCGGCTTTTTTGCCTGAAAACTTATTGATAGCATATATAGAGGTCCATGAATTGAAATGTAGGGAAAAAAAAAAAAAACTCAAGTAAATTTTTTACAACAATGCCCCTAGGTTCGACGGGTCCGAAATTTTAACTTGAATCCAATGTCAAAGTTTTTTCATGAGAACTTGTTGATAGCATATAAAGAGGTCCAAAAAACAGATGGATAAGTCTTTAGAGAGAGAGAGAGAGAGAAAGAGAGAAAGTTCGATGAAATTCTGTATGAAATTGCCACTAGGATCGAGTAGTCAAGAATTTTCACCTGTATTCTACGTCGGCTTTTTTGCATGAAAACTTATTGATAGCATATATAGAGGTTCAAGAATTGAAATGTAGGTTAAAAAAAAAAAAAACTAAAAAAAAAACTCAAGTAAATTTTTTACAACAATGCCCCTAGGTTCGACGGGTCCGAAATTTTAACTTGAATCCAATGTCAAAGTTTTTTCATGAGAACTTGTTGATAGCATATAAAGAGGTCCAAAAAACAAATGGAAAAGTCTTTAGAGAGAGAGAGAGAGAGAGAAAGAGAGAAAGTTCGATGAAATTCTGTATGAAATTGCCACTAGGTTCGAGTAGTCAAGAATTTTCACCTGTATTCTATATCGGCTTTTCTGTGTGAAAACTTATTGATAGCATATATAGAGGTTCAAGAATTGAAATGTAGGTTAAAAAAAAAAAAAAAAAAAAAAACTCAAGTAAATTTTTTACAACAATGCCCCTAGGTTCGACGGGTCCAAAATTTCAACTTGAATCCAATGTCAAAGTTTTTTCATGAGAACTTGTTGATAGCATATAAAGAGGTCCAAAAAACAAATGGAAAAGTCTTTAGAGAGAGAGAGAGAGAATGAAAGAGAGAAAGTTCGATGAAATTCTATATGAAATTGCCACTAGGTTCGAGTAGTCAAGAATTTTCACCTGTATTCTACGTCGGCTTTTTTGCATGAAAACTTATTGATAGCATATATAGAGGTCCATGAATTGAAATGTAGGGAAAAAAAAAAAAAAAACTCAAGTAAATTTTTTACAACAATGCCCCTAGGTTCGACGGGTCCGAAATTTTAACTTGAATCCAATGTCAAAGTTTTTTCATGAGAACTTGTTGATAGCATATAAAGAGGTCCAAAAAACAGATGGATAAGTCTTTAGAGAGAGAGAGAGAGAGAAAGAGAGAAAGTTCGATGAAATTCTGTATGAAATTGCCACTAGGATCGAGTAGTCAATAATTTTCATCTGTATTCTACGTCGGCTTTTTTGCATGAAAACTTATTGATAGCATATATAGAGGTTCAAGAATTGAAATGTAGGATAAAAAAAAAAAAAACTAAAAACAAAACTCAAGTAAATTTTTTACAACAATGCCCCTAGGTTCGACGGGTCCGAAATTTTAACTTGAATCCAATGTCAAAGTTTTTTCATGAGAACTTGTTGATAGCATATAAAGAGGTCCAAAAAACAAATGGATAAGTCTTTAGAGAGAGAGAGAGAGAGAAAGAGAGAAAGTTCGATGAAATTCTGTATGAAATTTCCACTAGGTTCGAGTAGTCAAGAATTTTCACCTGTATTCTACGTCGGCTTTTTTGCATGAAAACTTATTGATAGCATATATAGAGGTCCATGAATTGAAATGTAGGTAAAACAAAAAAACTCAGGTAAATTTTTTACCACAATGCCCTTAGGTTCGACGGGTCCGAAATTTGAACTTGAATCCAATGTCAAAGCATTTTCTTGAGAATTTGTTGATAGCATATACAGAGGTCCAAAAAACAAATGGAAAAGTCTTTAGAAAGAGAGAGAGAGAGAGAGAGAGAGAGAGAGAGAGAGTTCGATGAAATTCTGTATGAAATTGCCACTAGGTTCGAGTAGTCAAGAATTTTCATCTGTATTCTATATCGGCTTTTCTGCGTGAAAACTTATTGATAGCATATATAGAGGTTCAAGAATTGAAATGTAGGTTAAAAAAAAAAAAAACAAAAAAAAAAAACTCAAGTAAATTTTTTACCACAATGCCCCTAGGTTCGACGGGTCCGAAATTTCAACTTGAATCCAATGTCAAAGTTTTTTCCTGAGAACTTGTTGATAGCATATACAGAGGTCCAAAAAAAAAATGTAAAAGTCTTTAGAGAGAGAGAGAGAGAGAGAGAGAGAGAGAGAGAGAGAGTTCGATGAAATTACGTATGAAATTGCCACTAGGTTCGAGCAGTCAAGAATTTTTATCTGTGTTCTACGTCTTCTTTTTTGCATGAAAACTTATTGATAGCATATATAGAGGTTCAAGAATTGAAATGTAGGATAAAAAAAAAAAAAACTAAAAACAAAACTCAAGTAAATTTTTTACAACAATGCCCCTAGGTTCGACGGGTCCGAAATTTTAACTTGAATCCAATGTCAAAGTTTTTTCATGAGAACTTGTTGATAGCATATAAAGAGGTCCAAAAAACAAATGGAAAAGTCTTTAGAGAGAGAGAGAGAGAATGAAAGAGAGAAAGTTCGATGAAATTCTATATGAAATTGCCACTAGGTTCGAGTAGTCAAGAATTTTCACCTGTATTCTACGTCGGCTTTTTTGCATGAAAACTTATTGATAGCATATATAGAGGTCCATGAATTGAAATGTAGGGAAAAAAAAAAAAAAAACTCAAGTAAATTTTTTACAACAATGCCCCTAGGTTCGACGGGTCCGAAATTTTAACTTGAATCCAATGTCAAAGTTTTTTCATGAGAACTTGTTGATAGCATATAAAGAGGTCCAAAAAACAGATGGATAAGTCTTTAGAGAGAGAGAGAGAGAGAAAGAGAGAAAGTTCGATGAAATTCTGTATGAAATTGCCACTAGGATCGAGTAGTCAAGAATTTTCATCTGTATTCTACGTCGGCTTTTTTGCATGAAAACTTATTGATAGCATATATAGAGGTTCAAGAATTGAAATGTAGGATAAAAAAAAAAAAAACTAAAAACAAAACTCAAGTAAATTTTTTACAACAATGCCCCTAGGTTCGACGGGTCCGAAATTTTAACTTGAATCCAATGTCAAAGTTTTTTCATGAGAACTTGTTGATAGCATATAAAGAGGTCCAAAAAACAAATGGATAAGTCTTTAGAGAGAGAGAGAGAGAGAAAGAGAGAAAGTTCGATGAAATTCTGTATGAAATTTCCACTAGGTTCGAGTAGTCAAGAATTTTCACCTGTATTCTACGTCGGCTTTTTTGCATGAAAACTTATTGATAGCATATATAGAGGTCCATGAATTGAAATGTAGGTAAAACAAAAAAACTCAGGTAAATTTTTTACCACAATGCCCTTAGGTTCGACGGGTCCGAAATTTGAACTTGAATCCAATGTCAAAGCATTTTCTTGAGAATTTGTTGATAGCATATACAGAGGTCCAAAAAACAAATGGAAAAGTCTTTAGAAAGAGAGAGAGAGAGAGAGAGAGAGAGAGAGAGAGTTCGATGAAATTCTGTATGAAATTGCCACTAGGTTCGAGTAGTCAAGAATTTTCATCTGTATTCTATATCGGCTTTTCTGCGTGAAAACTTATTGATAGCATATATAGAGGTTCAAGAATTGAAATGTAGGTTAAAAAAAAAAAAAACAAAAAAAAAAAACTCAAGTAAATTTTTTACCACAATGCCCCTAGGTTCGACGGGTCCGAAATTTCAACTTGAATCCAATGTCAAAGTTTTTTCCTGAGAACTTGTTGATAGCATATACAGAGGTCCAAAAAAAAAATGTAAAAGTCTTTAGAGAGAGAGAGAGAGAGAGAGAGAGAGAGAGAGAGAGAGTTCGATGAAATTACGTATGAAATTGCCACTAGGTTCGAGCAGTCAAGAATTTTTATCTGTGTTCTACGTCTTCTTTTTTGCATGAAAACTTATTGATAGCATATATAGAGGTTCAAGAATTGAAATGTAGGTTAAAAAAAAAAAAAACTAAAAAAAAAACCTCAAGTAAATTTTTTACAACAATGAAGCTAGGTTCGACGGGTCCGAAATTTTAACTTGAATCCAATGTCAAAGTTTTTTCATGAGAACTTGTTGATAGCATATAAAGAGGTCCAAAAAACAAATGGAAAAGTCTTTAGAGAGAGAGAGAGAGAGAGAAAGAGAGAAAGTTCGATGAAATTCTGTATGAAATTGCCACTAGGTTCGAGTAGTCAAGAATTTTCACCTGTATTCTATATCGGCTTTTCTGTGTGAAAACTTATTGATAGCATATATAGAGGTTCAAGAATTGAAATGTAGGTTAAAAAAAAAAAAAAAAAAAAAAACTCAAGTAAATTTTTTACAACAATGCCCCTAGGTTCGACGGGTCCAAAATTTCAACTTGAATCCAATGTCAAAGTTTTTTCATGAGAACTTGTTGATAGCATATAAAGAGGTCCAAAAAACAAATGGAAAAGTCTTTAGAGAGAGAGAGAGAGAATGAAAGAGAGAAAGTTCGATGAAATTCTATATGAAATTGCCACTAGGTTCGAGTAGTCAAGAATTTTCACCTGTATTCTACGTCGGCTTTTTTGCATGAAAACTTATTGATAGCATATATAGAGGTCCATGAATTGAAATGTAGGGAAAAAAAAAAAAAACTCAAGTAAATTTTTTACAACAATGCCCCTAGGTTCGACGGGTCCGAAATTTTAACTTGAATCCAATGTCAAAGTTTTTTCATGAGAACTTGTTGATAGCATATAAAGAGGTCCAAAAAACAGATGGATAAGTCTTTAGAGAGAGAGAGAGAGAGAAAGAGAGAAAGTTCGATGAAATTCTGTATGAAATTGCCACTAGGATCGAGTAGTCAAGAATTTTCACCTGTATTCTACGTCGGCTTTTTTGCATGAAAACTTATTGATAGCATATATAGAGGTTCAAGAATTGAAATGTAGGTTAAAAAAAAAAAAAACTAAAAAAAAAACTCAAGTAAATTTTTTACAACAATGCCCCTAGGTTCGACGGGTCCGAAATTTTAACTTGAATCCAATGTCAAAGTTTTTTCATGAGAACTTGTTGATAGCATATAAAGAGGTCCAAAAAACAAAATGGATAAGTCTTTAGAGAGAGAGAGAGAGAGAAACAGAGAAAGTTCGATGAAATTCTGTATGAAATTTCCACTAGGTTCGAGTAGTCAAGAATTTTCACCTGTATTCTACGTCGGCTTTTTTGCATGAAAACTTATTGATAGCATATATAGAGGTCCATGAATTGAAATGTAGGTAAAACAAAAAAACTCAGGTAAATTTTTTACCACAATGCCCTTAGGTTCGACGGGTCCGAAATTTGAACTTGAATCCAATGTCAAAGCATTTTCTTGAGAATTTGTTGATAGCATATACAGAGGTCCAAAAAACAAATGGAAAAGTCTTTAGAAAGAGAGAGAGAGAGAGAGAGAGAGAGAGAGAGAGTTCGATGAAATTCTGTATGAAATTGCCACTAGGTTCGAGTAGTCAAGAATTTTCATCTGTATTCTATATCGGCTTTTCTGCGTGAAAACTTATTGATAGCATATATAGAGGTTCAAGAATTGAAATGTAGGTTAAAAAAAAAAAAAACAAAAAAAAAAAACTCAAGTAAATTTTTTACCACAATGCCCCTAGGTTCGACGGGTCCGAAATTTCAACTTGAATCCAATGTCAAAGTTTTTTCCTGAGAACTTGTTGATAGCATATACAGAGGTCCAAAAAAAAATTGTAAAAGTCTTTAGAGAGAGAGAGAGAGAGAGAGAGAGAGAGAGAGAGAGAGAGAGTTCGATGAAATTACGTATGAAATTGCCACTAGGTTCGAGCAGTCAAGAATTTTTATCTGTATTCTACGTCTTCTTTTTTGCATGAAAACTTATTGATAGCATATATAGAGGTTCAAGAATTGAAATGTAGGTTAAAAAAAAAAAAAACTAAAAAAAAAACCTCAAGTAAATTTTTTACAACAATGAAGCTAGGTTCGACGGGTCCGAAATTTTAACTTGAATCCAATGTCAAAGTTTTTTCATGAGAACTTGTTGATAGCATATAAAGAGGTCCAAAAAACAAATGGAAAAGTCTTTAGAGAGAGAGAGAGAGAATGAAAGAGAGAAAGTTCGATGAAATTCTATATGAAATTGCCACTAGGTTCGAGTAGTCAAGAATTTTCACCTGTATTCTACGTCGGCTTTTTTGCATGAAAACTTATTGATAGCATATATAGAGGTCCATGAATTGAAATGTAGGGAAAAAAAAAAAAAAACTCAAGTAAATTTTTTACAACAATGCCCCTAGGTTCGACGGGTCCGAAATTTTAACTTGAATCCAATGTCAAAGTTTTTTCATGAGAACTTGTTGATAGCATATAAAGAGGTCCAAAAAACAGATGGATAAGTCTTTAGAGAGAGAGAGAGAGAGAAAGAGAGAAAGTTCGATGAAATTCTGTATGAAATTGCCACTAGGATCGAGTAGTCAAGAATTTTCACCTGTATTCTACGTCGGCTTTTTTGCATGAAAACTTATTGATAGCATATATAGAGGTTCAAGAATTGAAATGTAGGTTAAAAAAAAAAAAAACTAAAAAAAAAAACTCAAGTAAATTTTTTACAACAATGCCCCTAGGTTCGACGGGTCCGAAATTTTAACTTGAATCCAATGTCAAAGTTTTTTCATGAGAACTTGTTGATAGCATATAAAGAGGTCCAAAAAACAAAATGGATAAGTCTTTAGAGAGAGAGAGAGAGAGAAACAGAGAAAGTTCGATGAAATTCTGTATGAAATTTCCACTAGGTTCGAGTAGTCAAGAATTTTCACCTGTATTCTACGTCGGCTTTTTTGCATGAAAACTTATTGATAGCATATATAGAGGTCCATGAATTGAAATGTAGGTAAAACAAAAAAACTCAGGTAAATTTTTTACCACAATGCCCTTAGGTTCGACGGGTCCGAAATTTGAACTTGAATCCAATGTCAAAGCATTTTCTTGAGAATTTGTTGATAGCATATACAGAGGTCCAAAAAACAAATGGAAAAGTCTTTAGAAAGAGAGAGAGAGAGAGAGAGAGAGAGAGAGAGAGTTCGATGAAATTCTGTATGAAATTGCCACTAGGTTCGAGTAGTCAAGAATTTTCATCTGTATTCTATATCGGCTTTTCTGCGTGAAAACTTATTGATAGCATATATAGAGGTTCAAGAATTGAAATGTAGGTTAAAAAAAAAAAAAACAAAAAAAAAAAACTCAAGTAAATTTTTTACCACAATGCCCCTAGGTTCGACGGGTCCGAAATTTCAACTTGAATCCAATGTCAAAGTTTTTTCCTGAGAACTTGTTGATAGCATATACAGAGGTCCAAAAAAAAATTGTAAAAGTCTTTAGAGAGAGAGAGAGAGAGAGAGAGAGAGAGAGAGAGTTCGATGAAATTACGTATGAAATTGCCACTAGGTTCGAGCAGTCAAGAATTTTTATCTGTATTCTACGTCTTCTTTTTTGCATGAAAACTTATTGATAGCATATATAGAGGTTCAAGAATTGAAATGTAGGTTAAAAAAAAAAAAAACTAAAAAAAAAACCTCAAGTAAATTTTTTACAACAATGAAGCTAGGTTCGACGGGTCCGAAATTTTAACTTGAATCCAATGTCAAAGTTTTTTCATGAGAACTTGTTGATAGCATATAAAGAGGTCCAAAAAACAAATGGAAAAGTCTTTAGAGAGAGAGAGAGAGAGAGAAAGAGAGAAAGTTCGATGAAATTCTGTATGAAATTGCCACTAGGTTCGAGTAGTCAAGAATTTTCACCTGTATTCTATATCGGCTTTTCTGTGTGAAAACTTATTGATAGCATATATAGAGGTTCAAGAATTGAAATGTAGGTTAAAAAAAAAAAAAAAAAAAAAAAACTCAAGTAAATTTTTTACAACAATGCCCCTAGGTTCGACGGGTCCAAAATTTCAACTTGAATCCAATGTCAAAGTTTTTTCATGAGAACTTGTTGATAGCATATAAAGAGGTCCAAAAAACAAATGGAAAAGTCTTTAGAGAGAGAGAGAGAGAATGAAAGAGAGAAAGTTCGATGAAATTCTATATGAAATTGCCACTAGGTTCGAGTAGTCAAGAATTTTCACCTGTATTCTACGTCGGCTTTTTTGCATGAAAACTTATTGATAGCATATATAGAGGTCCATGAATTGAAATGTAGGGAAAAAAAAAAAAAAACTCAAGTAAATTTTTTACAACAATGCCCCTAGGTTCGACGGGTCCGAAATTTTAACTTGAATCCAATGTCAAAGTTTTTTCGTGAGAACTTGTTGATAGCATATAAAGAGGTCCAAAAAACAGATGGATAAGTCTTTAGAGAGAGAGAGAGAGAGAAAGAGAGAAAGTTCGATGAAATTCTGTATGAAATTGCCACTTGGTTCGAGTAGTCAAGAATTTTCACCTGTATTCTACGTCGGCTTTTTTGCATGAAAACTTATTGATAGCATATATAGAGGTCCATGAATTGAAATGTAGGGAAAAAAAAAAAAAAAACTCAAGTAAATTTTTTACAACAATGCCCCTAGGTTCGACGGGTCCGAAATTTTAACTTGAATCCAATGTCAAAGTTTTTTCATGAGAACTTGTTGATAGCATATAAAGAGGTCCAAAAAACAAATGGAAAAGTCTTTAGAGAGAGAGAGAGAGAATGAAAGAGAGAAAGTTCGATGAAATTCTGTATGAAATTGCCACTAGGTTCGAGTAGTCAAGAATTTTCACCTGTATTCTACGTCGGCTTTTTTGCATGAAAACTTATTGATAGCATATATAGAGGTCCATGAATTGAAATGTAGGGAAAAAAAAAAAAAAACTCAAGTAAATTTTTTACAACAATGCCCCTAGGTTCGACGGGTCCGAAATTTTAACTTGAATCCAATGTCAAAGTTTTTTCATGAGAACTTGTTGATAGTATATAAAGAGGTCCAAAAAACAGATGGATAAGTCTTTAGAGAGAGAGAGAGAGAGAAAGAGAGAAAGTTCGATGAAATTCTTTATGAAATTGCCACTAGGTTCGAGTAGTCAAGAATTTTCACCTGTATTCTATATCGGCTTTTCTGCGTGAAAACTTATTGATAGCATATATAGAGGTTCAAGAATTGAAATGTAGGTTAAAAAAAAAAAAAAAAAAAAAAAAAACCTCAAGTAAATTTTTTACAACAATGAAGCTAGGTTCGACGGGTCCGAAATTTTAACTTGAATCCAATGTCAAAGTTTTTTCATGAGAACTTGTTGATAGCATATAAAGAGGTCCAAAAAACAAATGGAAAAGTCTTTAGAGAGAGAGAGAGAGAATGAAAGAGAGAAAGTTCGATGAAATTCTGTACGAAATTGCCACTAGGTTCGAGTAGTCAAGAATTTTCACCTGTATTCTATATCGGCTTTTTTGCATGAAAACTTATTGATAGCATATATAGAGGTTCAAGAATAGAAATGTAGGTAAAAAAAAAAAAACTTAGGTAAATTTTTTACCACAATGCCCTTAGGTTCGACGGGTCCGAAATTTGAACTTGAATCCAATGTCAAAGCATTTTCTTGAGAACTTGTTGATAGCATATACAGAGGTCCAAAAAACAAATGGAAAAGTCTTTAGAAAGAGAGAGAGAGAGAGAGAGAGAGAGAGAGAGAGAAAGTTCGATGAAATTCTGTATGAAATTGCCACTAGGTTCGAGTAGTCAAGAATTTTCACCTGTATTCTATATCGGCTTTTCTGCGTGAAAACTTATTGATAGCATATATAGAGGTTCAAGAATTGAAATGTAGGTTAAAAAAAAAAAAAAAAAAAAAAAAAAAAAACCTCAAGTAAATTTTTTACAACAATGAAGCTAGGTTCGACGGGTCCGAAATTTTAACTTGAATCCAATGTCAAAGTTTTTTCGTGAGAACTTGTTGATAGCATATAAAGAGGTCCAAAAAACAGATGGATAAGTCTTTAGAGAGAGAGAGAGAGAGAAAGAGAGAAAGTTCGATGAAATTCTGTATGAAATTGCCACTAGGTTCGAGTAGTCAAGAATTTTCACCTGTATTCTACGTCGGCTTTTTTGCATGAAAACTTATTGATAGCATATATAGAGGTCCATGAATTGAAATGTAGGGAAAAAAAAAAAAAAACTCAAGTAAATTTTTTACAACAATGCCCCTAGGTTCGACGGGTCCGAAATTTTAACTTGAATCCAATGTCAAAGTTTTTTCATGAGAACTTGTTGATAGCATATAAAGAGGTCCAAAAAACAAATGGAAAAGTCTTTAAAGAGAGAGAGAGAGAGAAAGAGAGAAAGTTCGATGAAATTCTGTATGAAATTGCCACTAGGTTCGAGTAGTCAAGAATTTTCACCTGTATTCTACGTCGGCTTTTTTGCATGAAAACTTATTGATAGCATATATAGAGGTCCATGAATTGAAATGTAGGGAAAAAAAAAAAAAAACTCAAGTAAATTTTTACAACAATGCCCCTAGGTTCGACGGGTCCGAAATTTTAACTTGAATCCAATGTCAAAGTTTTTTCATGAGAACTTGTTGATAGCATATAAAGAGGTCCAAAAAACAGATGGATAAGTCTTTAGAGAGAGAGAGAGAGAGAAAGAGAGAAAGTTCGATGAAATTCTTTATGAAATTGCCACTAGGTTCGAGTAGTCAAGAATTTTCACCTGTATTCTATATCGGCTTTTCTGCGTGAAAACTTATTGATAGCATATATAGAGGTTCAAGAATTGAAATGTAGGTTAAAAAAAAAAAAAAAAAAAAAAAAAACCTCAAGTAAATTTTTTACAACAATGAAGCTAGGTTCGACGGGTCCGAAATTTTAACTTGAATCCAATGTCAAAGTTTTTTCATGAGAACTTGTTGATAGCATATAAAGAGGTCCAAAAAACAAATGGAAAAGTCTTTAGAGAGAGAGAGAGAGAATGAAAGAGAGAAAGTTCGATGAAATTCTGTACGAAATTGCCACTAGGTTCGAGTAGTCAAGAATTTTCACCTGTATTCTATATCGGCTTTTTTGCATGAAAACTTATTGATAGCATATATAGAGGTTCAAGAATAGAAATGTAGGTAAAAAAAAAAAAACTTAGGTAAATTTTTTACCACAATGCCCTTAGGTTCGACGGGTCCGAAATTTGAACTTGAATCCAATGTCAAAGCATTTTCTTGAGAACTTGTTGATAGCATATACAGAGGTCCAAAAAACAAATGGAAAAGTCTTTAGAAAGAGAGAGAGAGAGAGAGAGAGAGAGAGAGAGAGAGAGAGTTCGATGAAATTCTGTATGAAATTGCCACTAGGTTCGAGTAGTCAAGAATTTTCACCTGTATTCTATATCGGCTTTTCTGCGTGAAAACTTATTGATAGCATATATAGAGGTTCAAGAATTGAAATGTAGGTTAAAAAAAAAAAAAAAAAAAAAAAAAAAAACCACAAGTAAAATTTTTACAACAATGAAGCTAGGTTCGACGGGTCCGAAATTTTAACTTGAATCCAATGTCAAAGTTTTTTCATGAGAACTTGTTGATAGCATATAAAGAGGTCCAAAAAACAAATGGAAAAGTCTTTAAAGAGAGAGAGAGAGAGAAAGAGAGAAAGTTCGATGAAATTCTGTATGAAATTGCCACTAGGTTCGAGTAGTCAAGAATTTTCACCTGTATTCTATATCGGCTTTTCTGCGTGAAAACTTATTGATAGCATATATAGAGGTTCAAGAATTGAAATGTAGGTTAAAAAAAAAAATAAAAAAAAAAAACTCAAGTAAATTTTTTACAACAATGCCCCTAGGTTCGACGGGTCCAAAATTTCAACTTGAATCCAATGTCATAGTTTTTTCATGAGAACTTGTTGATAGCATATAAAGAGGTCCAAAAAACAAATGGAAAAGTCTTTAGAGAGAGAGAGAGAGAATGAAAGAGAGAAAGTTCGATGAAATTCTGTATGAAATTGCCACTAGGTTCGAGTACTCAAGAATTTTCACATGTATTCTACGTCGGCTTTTTTGCATGAAAACTTATTGATAGCATATATAGAGGTCCATGAATTGAAATGTAGGTAAAAAAAAAAAAAAACTCAAGTAAATTTTTTACAACAATGCCCCTAGGTTCGACGGGTCAGAAATTTTAACTTGAATCCAATGTCAAAGTTTTTTCATGAGAACTTGTTGATAGCATATAAAGAGGTCCAAAAAACAGATGGATAAGTCTTTAGAGAGAGAGAGAGAGAGAAAGAGAGAAAGTTCGATGAAATTCTGTATGAAATTGCCACTAGGTTCGAGTAGTCAAGAATTTTCACCTGTATTCTATATCGGCTTTTTTGCATGAAAACTTATTGATAGCATATATAGAGGTTCAAGAATAGAAATGTAGGTAAAAAAAAAAAAACTCAGGTAAATTTTTTACCACAATGCCCTTAGGTTCGACGGGTCCGAAATTTGAACTTGAATCCAATGTCAAAGCATTTTCTTGAGAACTTGTTGATAGCATATACAGAGGTCCAAAAAACAAATGGAAAAGTCTTTAGAAAGAGAGAGAGAGAGGGAGGGAGAGAGAGAGAGAGAGAAAGTTCGATGAAATTCTGTATGAAATTGCCACTAGGTTCGAGTAGTCAAGAATTTTCACCTGTATTCTATATCGGCTTTTCTGCGTGAAAACTTATTGATAGCATATATAGAGGTTCAAGAATTGAAATGTAGGTTAAAAAAAAAAAAAAAAAAAAAAAAAACCTCAAGTAAATTTTTTACAACAATGAAGCTAGGTTCGACGGGTCCGAAATTTTAACTTGAATCCAATGTCAAAGTTTTTTCATGAGAACTTGTTGATAGCATATGAAGAGGTCCAAAAAACAAAAGGAAAAGTCTTTAAAGAGAGAGAGAGAGAGAAGAGAGAAAGTTCGATGAAATTCTTTATGAAATTGCCACTAGGTTCGAGTAGTCAAGAATTTTCACCTGTATTCTATGTCGGCTTTTTTGCATGAAAACTTATTGATAGCATATATAGAGGTCCATGAATTGAAATGTAGGTAAAAAAAAAAAAACTCAGGTAAATTTTTTACCACAATGCCCTTAGGTTCGACGGGTCCGAATTTGAACTTGAATCCAATGTCAAAGCATTTTCTTGAGAACTTGTTGATAGCATATACAGAGGTCCAAAAAACAAATGGAAAAGTCTTTAGAGAGAGAGAGAGAGAGAGAGAGAGAGAGAGAAAGTTCGATGAAATTCTGTATGAAATTGCCACTAGGTTCGAGTAGTCAAGAATTTTCACCTGTATTCTATATCGGCTTTTCTGCGTGAAAACTTGTTGATAGCATATACAGAGGTTCAAGAATTGAAATGTAGGTTAAAAAAAAAAAACAAAAAAAAAAACTCAAGTAAATTTTTTACCACAATGCCCTTATGTTCGACGGGTACGAAATTTGAACTTGAATCCAATGTCAAAGCATTTTCTTGAGAACTTGTTGATAGCATATACAGAGGTCCAAAAAACAAATGGAAAAGTCTTTAGAAAGAGAGAGAGAGAGAGAGAGAGAGAGAGAGAGAGAGAAAGTTCGATGAAATTCTGTATGAAATTGCCACTAGGTTCGAGTAGTCAAGAATTTTCACCTGTATTCTATATCGGCTTTTTTGCGTGAAAACTTATTGATAGCATATATAGAGGTTCAAGAATTGAAATATAGGTTAAAAAAAAAAAAACTAAAAAAAAAAACTCAAGTAAATTTTTTACAACAATGAAGCTAGGTTCGACGGGTCCGAAATTTTAACTTGAATCCAATGTCAAAGTTTTTTCATGAGAACTTGTTGATAGCATATAAAGAGGTCCAAAAAACAAATGGAAAAGTCTTTAGAGAGAGAGAGAGAGAATGAAAGAGAGAAAGTTCGATGAAATTCTGTATGAAATTGCCACTAGGTTCGAGTAGTCAAGAATTTTCACCTGTATTCTACGTCGGCTTTTTTGCATGAAAACTTATTGATAGCATATATAGAGGTCCATGAATTGAAATGTAGGGAAAAAAAAAAAAAAATCAAGTAAATTTTTTACAACAATGCCCCTAGGTTCGACGGGTCCGAAATTTTAACTTGAATCCAATGTCAAAGTTTTTTCATGAGAACTTGTTGATAGCATATAAAGAGGTCCAAAAAACAAATGGAAAAGTCTTTAGAGAGAGAGAGAGAGAATGAAAGAGAGAAAGTTCGATGAAATTCTGTATGAAATTGCCACTAGGTTCGAGTAGTCAAGAATTTTCACCTGTATTCTACGTCGGCTTTTTTGCATGAAAACTTATTGATAGCATATATAGAGGTCCATGAATTGAAATGTAGGGAAAAAAAAAAAAAATCAAGTAAATTTTTTACAACAATGCCCCTAGGTTCGACGGGTCCGAAATTTTAACTTGAATCCAATGTCAAAGTTTTTTCATGAGAACTTGTTGATAGCATATAAAGAGGTCCAAAAAACAGATGGATAAGTCTTTAGAGAGAGAGAGAGAGAGAAAGAGAGAAAGTTCGATGAAATTCTGTATGAAATTGCCACTAGGTTCGAGTAGTCAAGAATTTTCACCTGTATTCTACGTCGGCTTTTTGCATGAAAACTTATTGATAGCATATATAGAGGTCCATGAATTGAAATGTAGGGAAAAAAAAAAAAACTCAGGTAAATTTTTTACCACAATGCCCTTAGGTTCGACGGGTCCGAAATTTGAACTTGAATCCAATGTCAAAGCATTTTCTTGAGAACTTGTTGATAGCATATACAGAGGTCCAAAAAAACAAATGGAAAAGTCTTTAGAAAGAGAGAGAGAGAGAGAGAGAGAGAGAGAGAGAGAGAGAGAAAGTTCGATGAAATTCTGTATGAAATTGCCACTAGGTTCGAGTAGTCAAGAATTTTCACCTGTATTCTATATCGGCTTTTCTGCGTGAAAACTTATTGATAGCATATATAGAGGTTCAAGAATTGAAATGTAGGTTAAAAAAAAAAAAAACCTCAAGTAAATTTTTTACAACAATGAAGCTAGGTTCGACGGGTCCGAAATTTTAACTTGAATCCAATGTCAAAGTTTTTTCATGAGAACTTGTTGATAGCATATAAAGAGGTCCAAAAAACAAATGGAAAAGTCTTTAAAGAGAGAGAGAGAGAGAAAGAGAGAAAGTTCGATGAAATTCTGTATGAAATTGCCACTAGGTTCGAGTAGTCAAGAATTTTCACCTGTATTCTATATCGGCTTTTCTGCGTGAAAACTTATTGATAGCATATATAGAGGTTCAAGAATTGAAATGTAGGTTAAAAAAAAAAAATAAAAAAAAAAAACTCAAGTAAATTTTTTACAACAATGCCCCTAGGTTCGACGGGTCCAAAATTTCAACTTGAATCCAATGTCATAGTTTTTTCATGAGAACTTGTTGATAGCATATAAAGAGGTCCAAAAAACAAATGGAAAAGTCTTTAGAGAGAGAGAGAGAGAATGAAAGAGAGAAAGTTCGATGAAATTCTGTATGAAATTGCCACTAGGTTCGAGTAGTCAAGAATTTTCACCTGTATTCTACGTCGGCTTTTTTGCATGAAAACTTATTGATAGCATATATAGAGGTCCATGAATTGAAATGTAGGGAAAAAAAAAAAAAAACTCAAGTAAATTTTTTACAACAATGCCCCTAGGTTCGACGGGTCCGAAATTTTAACTTGAATCCAATGTCAAAGTTTTTTCATGAGAACTTGTTGATAGCATATAAAGAGGTCCAAAAAACAGATGGATAAGTCTTTAGAGAGAGAGAGAGAGAGAAAGAGAGAAAGTTCGATGAAATTCTTTATGAAATTGCCACTAGGTTCGAGTAGTCAAGAATTTTCACCTGTATTCTATATCGGCTTTTCTGCGTGAAAACTTATTGATAGCATATATAGAGGTTCAAGAATTGAAATGTAGGTTAAAAAAAAAAAAAAAAAAAAAAAAACCTCAAGTAAATTTTTTACAACAATGAAGCTAGGTTCGACGGGTCCGAAATTTTAACTTGAATCCAATGTCAAAGTTTTTTCATGAGAACTTGTTGATAGCATATAAAGAGGTCCAAAAAACAAATGGAAAAGTCTTTAGAGAGAGAGAGAGAGAATGAAAGAGAGAAAGTTCGATGAAATTCTGTACGAAATTGCCACTAGGTTCGAGTAGTCAAGAATTTTCACCTGTATTCTATATCGGCTTTTTTGCATGAAAACTTATTGATAGCATATATAGAGGTTCAAGAATAGAAATGTAGGTAAAAAAAAAAAAACTTAGGTAAATTTTTTACCACAATGCCCTTAGGTTCGACGGGTCCGAAATTTGAACTTGAATCCAATGTCAAAGCATTTTCTTGAGAACTTGTTGATAGCATATACAGAGGTCCAAAAAACAAATGGAAAAGTCTTTAGAAAGAGAGAGAGAGAGAGAGAGAGAGAGAGAGAGAGAGAGAGAGAAAGTTCGATGAAATTCTGTATGAAATTGCCACTAGGTTCGAGTAGTCAAGAATTTTCACCTGTATTCTATATCGGCTTTTCTGCGTGAAAACTTATTGATAGCATATATAGAGGTTCAAGAATTGAAATGTAGGTTAAAAAAAAAAAAAAAAAAAAAAAATAAAAAACCTCAAGTAAATTTTTTACAACAATGAAGCTAGGTTCGACGGGTCCGAAATTTTAACTTGAATCCAATGTCAAAGTTTTTTCATGAGAACTTGTTGATAGCATATAAAGAGGTCCAAAAAACAAATGGAAAAGTCTTTAAAGAGAGAGAGAGAGAGAAAGAGAGAAAGTTCGATGAAATTCTGTATGAAATTGCCACTAGGTTCGAGTAGTCAAGAATTTTCACCTGTATTCTATATCAGCTTTTCTGCGTGAAAACTTATTGATAGCATATATAGAGGTTCAAGAATTGAAATGTAGGTTAAAAAAAAAAAATAAAAAAAAAAAACTCAAGTAAATTTTTTACAACAATGCCCCTAGGTTCGACGGGTCCAAAATTTCAACTTGAATCCAATGTCATAGTTTTTTCATGAGAACTTGTTGATAGCATATAAAGAGGTCCAAAAAACAAATGGAAAAGTCTTTAGAGAGAGAGAGAGAGAATGAAAGAGAGAAAGTTCGATGAAATTCTGTATGAAATTGCCACTAGGTTCGAGTAGTCAAGAATTTTCACCTGTATTCTACGTCGGCTTTTTTGCATGAAAACTTATTGATAGCATATATAGAGGTCCATGAATTGAAATGTAGGGAAAAAAAAAAAAAAACTCAAGTAAATTTTTTACAACAATGCCCCTAGGTTCGACGGGTCCGAAATTTTAACTTGAATCCAATGTCAAAGTTTTTTCATGAGAACTTGTTGATAGCATATAAAGAGGTCCAAAAAACAGATGGATAAGTCTTTAGAGAGAGAGAGAGAGAGAAAGAGAGAAAGTTCGATGAAATTCTTTATGAAATTGCCACTAGGTTCGAGTAGTCAAGAATTTTCACCTGTATTCTATATCGGCTTTTCTGCGTGAAAACTTATTGATAGCATATATAGAGGTTCAAGAATTGAAATGTAGGTTAAAAAAAAAAAAAAAAAAAAAAAAACCTCAAGTAAATTTTTTACAACAATGAAGCTAGGTTCGACGGGTCCGAAATTTTAACTTGAATCCAATGTCAAAGTTTTTTCATGAGAACTTGTTGATAGCATATAAAGAGGTCCAAAAAACAAATGGAAAAGTCTTTAGAGAGAGAGAGAGAGAATGAAAGAGAGAAAGTTCGATGAAATTCTGTACGAAATTGCCACTAGGTTCGAGTAGTCAAGAATTTTCACCTGTATTCTATATCGGCTTTTTTGCATGAAAACTTATTGATAGCATATATAGAGGTTCAAGAATAGAAATGTAGGTAAAAAAAAAAAAACTTAGGTAAATTTTTTACCACAATGCCCTTAGGTTCGACGGGTCCGAAATTTGAACTTGAATCCAATGTCAAAGCATTTTCTTGAGAACTTGTTGATAGCATATACAGAGGTCCAAAAAACAAATGGAAAAGTCTTTAGAAAGAGAGAGAGAGAGAGAGAGAGAGAGAGAGAGAGAGAGAGAAAGTTCGATGAAATTCTGTATGAAATTGCCACTAGGTTCGAGTAGTCAAGAATTTTCACCTGTATTCTATATCGGCTTTTCTGCGTGAAAACTTATTGATAGCATATATAGAGGTTCAAGAATTGAAATGTAGGTTAAAAAAAAAAAAACCTCAAGTAAATTTTTTACAACAATGAAGCTAGGTTCGACGGGTCCGAAATTTTAACTTGAATCCAATGTCAAAGTTTTTTCATGAGAACTTGTTGATAGCATATAAAGAGGTCCAAAAAACAAATGGAAAAGTCTTTAAAGAGAGAGAGAGAGAGAAAGAGAGAAAGTTCGATGAAATTCTGTATGAAATTGCCACTAGGTTCGAGTAGTCAAGAATTTTCACCTGTATTCTATATCGGCTTTTCTGCGTGAAAACTTATTGATAGCATATATAGAGGTTCAAGAATTGAAATGTAGGTTAAAAAAAAAAAATAAAAAAAAAAAACTCAAGTAAATTTTTTACAACAATGCCCCTAGGTTCGACGGGTCCAAAATTTCAACTTGAATCCAATGTCATAGTTTTTTCATGAGAACTTGTTGATAGCATATAAAGAGGTCCAAAAAACAAATGGAAAAGTCTTTAGAGAGAGAGAGAGAGAATGAAAGAGAGAAAGTTCGATGAAATTCTGTATGAAATTGCCACTAGGTTCGAGTACTCAAGAATTTTCACATGTATTCTACGTCGGCTTTTTTGCATGAAAACTTATTGATAGCATATATAGAGGTCCATGAATTGAAATGTAGGCAAAAAAAAAAAAAAACTCAAGTAAATTTTTTACAACAATGCCCCTAGGTTCGACGGGTCCGAAATTTTAACTTGAATCCAATGTCAAAGTTTTTTCATGAGAACTTGTTGATAGCATATAAAGAGGTCCAAAAAACAGATGGATAAGTCTTTAGAGAGAGAGAGAGAGAGAAAGAGAGAAAGTTCGATGAAATTCTGTATGAAATTGCCACTAGGTTCGAGTAGTCAAGAATTTTCACCTGTATTCTATATCGGCTTTTTTGCATGAAAACTTATTGATAGCATATATAGAGGTTCAAGAATAGAAATGTAGGTAAAAAAAAAAAAACTAAAAAAAAAAACTCAAGTAAATTTTTTACAACAATGCCCCTAGGTTCGACGGGTCCGAAATTTTAACTTGAATCCAATGTCAAAGTTTTTTCATGAGAACTTGTTGATAGCATATAAAGAGGTCCAAAAAACAGATGGATAAGTCTTTAGAGAGAGAGAGAGAGAGAAAGAGAGAAAGTTCGATGAAATTCTGTATGAAATTGCCACTAGGTTCGAGTAGTCAAGAATTTTCACCTGTATTCTACGTCGGCTTTTTTGCATGAAAACTTATTGATAGCATATATAGAGGTTCAAGAATTGAAATGTAGGTTAAAAAAAAAAAAAACTAAAAAAAAAACCTCAAGTAAATTTTTTACAACAATGAAGCTAGGTTCGACGGGTCCGAAATTTTAACTTGAATCCAATGTCAAAGTTTTTTCATGAGAACTTGTTGATAGCATATAAAGAGGTCCAAAAAACAAATGGAAAAGTCTTTAGAGAGAGAGAGAGAGAATGAAAGAGAGAAAGTTCGATGAAATTCTGTATGAAATTGCCACTAGGTTCGAGTAGTCAAGAATTTTCACCTGTATTCTACGTCGGCTTTTTTGCATGAAAACTTATTGATAGCATATATAGAGGTCCATGAATTGAAATGTAGGGAAAAAAAAAAAAAAATCAAGTAAATTTTTTACAACAATGCCCCTAGGTTCGACGGGTCCGAAATTTTAACTTGAATCCAATGTCAAAGTTTTTTCATGAGAACTTGTTGATAGCATATAAAGAGGTCCAAAAAACAGATGGATAAGTCTTTAGAGAGAGAGAGAGAGAGAAAGAGAGAAAGTTCGATGAAATTCTGTATGAAATTGCCACTAGGTTCGAGTAGTCAAGAATTTTCACCTGTATTCTACGTCGGCTTTTTTGCATGAAAACTTATTGATAGCATATATAGAGGTCCATGAATTGAAATGTAGGGAAAAAAAAAAAAAAACTCAAGTAAATTTTTTACAACAATGCCCCTAGGTTCGACGGGTCCGAAATTTTAACTTGAATCCAATGTCAAAGTTTTTTCATGAGAACTTGTTGATAGCATATAAAGAGGTCCAAAAAACAGATGGATAAGTCTTTAGAGAGAGAGAGAGAGAGAAAGAGAGAAAGTTCGATGAAATTCTGTATGAAATTGCCACTAGGATCGAGTAGTCAAGAATTTTCACCTGTATTCTACGTCGGCTTTTTTGCATGAAAACTTATTGATAGCATATATAGAGGTTCAAGAATTGAAATGTAGGTTAAAAAAAAAAAAACTAAAAAAAAAACTCAAGTAAATTTTTTACAACAATGCCCCTAGGTTCGACGGGTCCGAAATTTTAACTTGAATCCAATGTCAAAGTTTTTTCATGAGAACTTGTTGATAGCATATAAAGAGGTCCAAAAAACAAAATGGATAAGTCTTTAGAGAGAGAGAGAGAGAGAAAGAGAGAAAGTTCGATGAAATTCTGTATGAAATTTCCACTAGGTTCGAGTAGTCAAGAATTTTCACCTGTATTCTACGTCGGCTTTTTTGCATGAAAACTTATTGATAGCATATATAGAGGTCCATGAATTGAAATGTAGGTAAAACAAAAAAACTCAGGTAAATTTTTTACCACAATGCCCTTAGGTTCGACGGGTCCGAAATTTGAACTTGAATCCAATGTCAAAGCATTTTCTTGAGAATTTGTTGATAGCATATACAGAGGTCCAAAAAACAAATGGAAAAGTCTTTAGAAAGAGAGAGAGAGAGAGAGAGAGAGAGAGAGAGAGTTCGATGAAATTCTGTATGAAATTGCCACTAGGTTCGAGTAGTCAAGAATTTTCATCTGTATTCTATATCGGCTTTTCTGCGTGAAAACTTATTGATAGCATATATAGAGGTTCAAGAATTGAAATGTAGGTTAAAAAAAAAAAAAACAAAAAAAAAAAATCAAGTAAATTTTTTACCACAATGCCCCTAGGTTCGACGGGTCCGAAATTTCAACTTGAATCCAATGTCAAAGTTTTTTCCTGAGAACTTGTTGATAGCATATACAGAGGTCCAAAAAAAAATTGTAAAAGTCTTTAGAGAGAGAGAGAGAGAGAGAGAGAGAGAGAGAGAGAGAGAGTTCGATGAAATTACGTATGAAATTGCCACTAGGTTCGAGCAGTCAAGAATTTTTATCTGTGTTCTACGTCTTCTTTTTTGCATGAAAACTTATTGATAGCATATATAGAGGTTCAAGAATTGAAATGTAGGTTAAAAAAAAAAAAAACTAAAAAAAAAACCTCAAGTAAATTTTTTACAACAATGAAGCTAGGTTCGACGGGTCCGAAATTTTAACTTGAATCCAATGTCAAAGTTTTTTCATGAGAACTTGTTGATAGCATATAAAGAGGTCCAAAAAACAAATGGAAAAGTCTTTAGAGAGAGAGAGAGAGAGAAAGAGAGAAAGTTCGATGAAATTCTGTATGAAATTGCCACTAGGTTCGAGTAGTCAAGAATTTTCACCTGTATTCTATATCGGCTTTTCTGTGTGAAAACTTATTGATAGCATATATAGAGGTTCAAGAATTGAAATGTAGGTTAAAAAAAAAAAAAAAAAAAAAAAACTCAAGTAAATTTTTTACAACAATGCCCCTAGGTTCGACGGGTCCAAAATTTCAACTTGAATCCAATGTCAAAGTTTTTTCATGAGAACTTGTTGATAGCATATAAAGAGGTCCAAAAAACAAATGGAAAAGTCTTTAGAGAGAGAGAGACAGAATGAAAGAGAGAAAGTTCGATGAAATTCTATATGAAATTGCCACTAGGTTCGAGTAGTCAAGAATTTTCACCTGTATTCTACGTCGGCTTTTTTGCATGAAAACTTATTGATAGCATATATAGAGGTCCATGAATTGAAATGTAGGGAAAAAAAAAAAAAAACTCAAGTAAATTTTTTACAACAATGCCCCTAGGTTCGACGGGTCCGAAATTTTAACTTGAATCCAATGTCAAAGTTTTTTCGTGAGAACTTGTTGATAGCATATAAAGAGGTCCAAAAAACAGATGGATAAGTCTTTAGAGAGAGAGAGAGAGAGAAAGAGAGAAAGTTCGATGAAATTCTGTATGAAATTGCCACTAGGTTCGAGTAGTCAAGAATTTTCACCTGTATTCTACGTCGGCTTTTTTGCATGAAAACTTATTGATAGCATATATAGAGGTCCATGAATTGAAATGTAGGGAAAAAAAAAAAAAAACTCAAGTAAATTTTTTACAACAATGCCCCTAGGTTCGACGGGTCCGAAATTTTAACTTGAATCCAATGTCAAAGTTTTTTCATGAGAACTTGTTGATAGCATATAAAGAGGTCCAAAAAACAAATGGAAAAGTCTTTAGAGAGAGAGAGAGAGAATGAAAGAGAGAAAGTTCGATGAAATTCTGTATGAAATTGCCACTAGGTTCGAGTAGTCAAGAATTTTCACCTGTATTCTACGTCGGCTTTTTTGCATGAAAACTTATTGATAGCATATATAGAGGTCCATGAATTGAAATGTAGGGAAAAAAAAAAAAAAACTCAAGTAAATTTTTTACAACAATGCCCCTAGGTTCGACGGGTCCGAAATTTTAACTTGAATCCAATGTCAAAGTTTTTTCATGAGAACTTGTTGATAGCATATAAAGAGGTCCAAAAAACAGATGGATAAGTCTTTAGAGAGAGAGAGAGAGAGAAAGAGAGAAAGTTCGATGAAATTCTTTATGAAATTGCCACTAGGTTCGAGTAGTCAAGAATTTTCACCTGTATTCTATATCGGCTTTTCTGCGTGAAAACTTATTGATAGCATATATAGAGGTTCAAGAATTGAAATGTAGGTTAAAAAAAAAAAAAAAAAAAAAAAAAACCTCAAGTAAATTTTTTACAACAATGAAGCTAGGTTCGACGGGTCCGAAATTTTAACTTGAATCCAATGTCAAAGTTTTTTCATGAGAACTTGTTGATAGCATATAAAGAGGTCCAAAAAACAAATGGAAAAGTCTTTAGAGAGAGAGAGAGAGAATGAAAGAGAGAAAGTTCGATGAAATTCTGTATGAAATTGCCACTAGGTTCGAGTAGTCAAGAATTTTCACCTGTATTCTATATCGGCTTTTTTGCATGAAAACTTATTGATAGCATATATAGAGGTTCAAGAATAGAAATGTAGGTAAAAAAAAAAAAACTTAGGTAAATTTTTTACCACAATGCCCTTAGGTTCGACGGGTCCGAAATTTGAACTTGAATCCAATGTCAAAGCATTTTCTTGAGAACTTGTTGATAGCATATACAGAGGTCCAAAAAACAAATGGAAAAGTCTTTAGAAAGAGAGAGAGAGAGAGAGAGAGAGAGAGAGAGAGAGAAAGTTCGATGAAATTCTGTATGAAATTGCCACTAGGTTCGAGTAGTCAAGAATTTTCACCTGTATTCTATATCGGCTTTTCTGCGTGAAAACTTATTGATAGCATATATAGAGGTTCAAGAATTGAAATGTAGGTTAAAAATAAAAAAAAAAAAAAAAAAACTCAAGTAAATTTTTTACAACAATGCCCCTAGGTTCGACGGGTCCAAAATTTCAACTTGAATCCAATGTCATAGTTTTTTCATGAGAACTTGTTGATAGCATATAAAGAGGTCCAAAAAACAAATGGAAAAGTCTTTAGAGAGAGAGAGAGAGAATGAAAGAGAGAAAGTTCGATGAAATTCTGTATGAAATTGCCACTAGGTTCGAGTACTCAAGAATTTTCACATGTATTCTACGTCGGCTTTTTTGCATGAAAACTTATTGATAGCATATATAGAGGTCCATGAATTGAAATGTAGGTAAAAAAAAAAAAAAACTCAAGTAAATTTTTTACAACAATGCCCCTAGGTTCGACGGGTCCGAAATTTTAACTTGAATCCAATGTCAAAGTTTTTTCATGAGAACTTGTTGATAGCATATAAAGAGGTCCAAAAAACAGATGGATAAGTCTTTAGAGAGAGAGAGAGAGAGAAAGAGAGAAAGTTCGATGAAATTCTGTATGACATTGCCACTAGGTTCGAGTAGTCAAGAATTTTCACCTGTATTCTATATCGGCTTTTTTGCATGAAAACTTATTGATAGCATATATAGAGGTTCAAGAATAGAAATGTAGGTAAAAAAAAAAAAACTCAGGTAAATTTTTTACCACAATGCCCTTAGGTTCGACGGGTCCGAAATTTGAACTTGAATCCAATGTCAAAGCATTTTCTTGAGAACTTGTTGATAGCATATACAGAGGTCCAAAAAACAAATGGAAAAGTCTTTAGAAAGAGAGAGAGAGAGGGAGGGAGAGAGAGAGAGAGAGAAAGTTCGATGAAATTCTGTATGAAATTGCCACTAGGTTCGAGTAGTCAAGAATTTTCACCTGTATTCTATATCGGCTTTTCTGCGTGAAAACTTATTGATAGCATATATAGAGGTTCAAGAATTGAAATGTAGGTTAAAAAAAAAAAAAAAAAAAAAAAAAACCTCAAGTAAATTTTTTACAACAATGAAGCTAGGTTCGACGGGTCCGAAATTTTAACTTGAATCCAATGTCAAAGTTTTTTCATGAGAACTTGTTGATAGCATATAAAGAGGTCCAAAAAACAAATGGAAAAGTCTTTAGAGAGAGAGAGAGAGAATGAAAGAGAGAAAGTTCGATGAAATTCTGTATGAAATTGCCACTAGGTTCGAGTAGTCAAGAATTTTCACCTGTATTCTATATCGGCTTTTTTGCATGAAAACTTATTGATAGCATATATAGAGGTTCAAGAATAGAAATGTAGGTAAAAAAAAAAAAACTTAGGTAAATTTTTTACCACAATGCCCTTAGGTTCGACGGGTCCGAAATTTGAACTTGAATCCAATGTCAAAGCATTTTCTTGAGAACTTGTTGATAGCATATACAGAGGTCCAAAAAACAAATGGAAAAGTCTTTAGAAAGAGAGAGAGAGAGAGAGAGAGAGAGAGAGAGAGAGAAAGTTCGATGAAATTCTGTATGAAATTGCCACTAGGTTCGAGTAGTCAAGAATTTTCACCTGTATTCTATATCGGCTTTTTTGCATGAAAACTTATTGATAGCATATATAGAGGTTCAAGAATAGAAATGTAGGTAAAAAAAAAAAAACTTAGGTAAATTTTTTACCACAATGCCCTTAGGTTCGACGGGTCCGAAATTTGAACTTGAATCCAATGTCAAAGCATTTTCTTGAGAACTTGTTGATAGCATATAAAGAGGTCCAAAAAACAAATGGAAAAGTCTTTAAAGAGAGAGAGAGAGAGAAAGAGAGAAAGTTCGATGAAATTCTGTATGAAATTGCCACTAGGTTCGAGTAGTCAAGAATTTTCACCTGTATTCTATATCGGCTTTTCTGCGTGAAAACTTATTGATAGCATATATAGAGGTTCAAGAATTGAAATGTAGGTTAAAAATAAAAAATAAAAAAAAAAAACTCAAGTAAATTTTTTACAACAATGCCCCTAGGTTCGACGGGTCCAAAATTTCAACTTGAATCCAATGTCATAGTTTTTTCATGAGAACTTGTTGATAGCATATAAAGAGGTCCAAAAAACAAATGGAAAAGTCTTTAGAGAGAGAGAGAGAGAATGAAAGAGAGAAAGTTCGATGAAATTCTGTATGAAATTGCCACTAGGTTCGAGTACTCAAGAATTTTCACATGTATTCTACGTCGGCTTTTTTGCATGAAAACTTATTGATAGCATATATAGAGGTCCATGAATTGAAATGTAGGTAAAAAAAAAAAAAAACTCAAGTAAATTTTTTACAACAATGCCCCTAGGTTCGACGGGTCCGAAATTTTAACTTGAATCCAATGTCAAAGTTTTTTCATGAGAACTTGTTGATAGCATATAAAGAGGTCCAAAAAACAGATGGATAAGTCTTTAGAGAGAGAGAGAGAGAGAAAGAGAGAAAGTTCGATGAAATTCTGTATGACATTGCCACTAGGTTCGAGTAGTCAAGAATTTTCACCTGTATTCTATATCGGCTTTTTTGCATGAAAACTTATTGATAGCATATATAGAGGTTCAAGAATAGAAATGTAGGTAAAAAAAAAAAAACTCAGGTAAATTTTTTACCACAATGCCCTTAGGTTCGACGGGTCCGAAATTTGAACTTGAATCCAATGTCAAAGCATTTTCTTGAGAACTTGTTGATAGCATATACAGAGGTCCAAAAAACAAATGGAAAAGTCTTTAGAAAGAGAGAGAGAGAGGGAGGGAGAGAGAGAGAGAGAGAAAGTTCGATGAAATTCTGTATGAAATTGCCACTAGGTTCGAGTAGTCAAGAATTTTCACCTGTATTCTATATCGGCTTTTCTGCGTGAAAACTTATTGATAGCATATATAGAGGTTCAAGAATTGAAATGTAGGTTAAAAAAAAAAAAAAAAAAAAAAAAAACCTCAAGTAAATTTTTTACAACAATGAGGCTAGGTTCGACGGGTCCGAAATTTTAACTTGAATCCAATGTCAAAGTTTTTTCATGAGAACTTGTTGATAGCATATAAAGAGGTCCAAAAAACAAAGGGAAAAGTCTTTAAAGAGAGAGAGAGAGAGAAAGAGAGAAAGTTCGATGAAATTCTTTATGAAATTGCCACTAGGTTCGAGTAGTCAAGAATTTTCACCTGTATTCTATGTCGGCTTTTTTGCATGAAAACTTATTGATAGCATATATAGAGGTCCATGAATTGAAATGTAGGTAAAAAAAAAAAAACTCAGGTAAATTTTTTACCACAATGCCCTTAGGTTCGACGGGTCCGAAATTTGAACTTGAATCCAATGTCAAAGCATTTTCTTGAGAACTTGTTGATAGCATATACAGAGGTCCAAAAAACAAATGGAAAAGTCTTTAGAGAGAGAGAGAGAGAGAGAGAGAGAGAGAGAGAGAAAGTTCGATGAAATTCTGTATGAAATTGCCACTAGGTTCGAGTAGTCAAGAATTTTCACCTGTATTCTATATCGGCTTTTCTGCGTGAAAACTTATTGATAGCATATACAGAGGTTCAAGAATTGAAATGTAGGTTAAAAAAAAAAAAACAAAAAAAAAAACTCAAGTAAATTTTTTACCACAATGCCCTTATGTTCGACGGGTACGAAATTTGAACTTGAATCCAATGTCAAAGCATTTTCTTGAGAACTTGTTGATAGCATATACAGAGGTCCAAAAAACAAATTGAAAGGTCTTTAGAGAGAGAGAGAGAGAGAGAGAGAGAGAGAGAAAGTTCGATGAAATTCTGTATGAAATTGCCACTAGGTTCGAGTAGTCAAGAATTTTCACCTGTATTCTATATCGGCTTTTTTGCGTGAAAACTTATTGATAGCATATATAGAGGTTCAAGAATTGAAATATAGGTTAAAAAAAAAAAAACTAAAAAAAAAAACTCAAGTAAATTTTTTACAACAATGCCCCTAGGTTCGACGGGTCCGAAATTTTAACTTGAATCCAATGTCAAAGTTTTTTCATGAGAACTTGTTGATAGCATATAAAGAGGTCCAAAAAACAAATGGATAAGTCTTTAGAGAGAGAGAGAGAGAGAAAGAGAGAAAGTTCGATGAAATTCTGTATGAAATTGCCACTAGGTTCGAGTAGTCAAGAATTTTCACCTGTATTCTATATCGGCTTTTCTGCGTGAAAACTTATTGATAGCATATATAGAGGTCCATGAATTGAAATGTAGGTTAAAAAAAAAAATAAAAAAAAAAAACTCATGTAAATTTTTTACAACAATGCCCCTAGGTTCGACGGGTCCAAAATTTCAACTTGAATCCAATGTCAAAGTTTTTTCATGAGAACTTGTTGATAGCATATAAAGAGGTCCAAAAAACAAATGGAAAAGTCTTTAGAGAGAGAGAGAGAGAATGAAAGAGAGAAAGTTCGATGAAATTCTATATGAAATTGCCACTAGGTTCGAGTAGTCAAGAATTTTCACCTGTATTCTACGTCGGCTTTTTTGCATGAAAACTTATTGATAGCATATATAGAGGTCCATGAATTGAAATGTAGGGAAAAAAAAAAAAAAACTCAAGTAAATTTTTTACAACAATGCCCCTAGGTTCGACGGGTCCGAAATTTTAACTTGAATCCAATGTCAAAGTTTTTTCATGAGAACTTGTTGATAGCATATAAAGAGGTCCAAAAAACAGATGGATAAGTCTTTAGAGAGAGAGAGAGAGAGAAAGAGAGAAAGTTCGATGAAATTCTGTATGAAATTGCCACTAGGTTCGAGTAGTCAAGAATTTTCACCTGTATTCTACGTCGGCTTTTTTGCATGAAAACTTATTGATAGCATATATAGTGGTTCAAGAATTGAAATGTAGGTTAAAAAAAAAAAAACTAAAAAAAAAACCTCAAGTAAATTTTTTACAACAATGAAGCTAGGTTCGACGGGTCCGAAATTTTAACTTGAATCCAATGTCAAAGTTTTTTCATGAGAACTTGTTGATAGCATATAAAGAGGTCCAAAAAACAAATGGAAAAGTCTTTAGAGAGAGAGAGAGAGAATGAAAGAGAGAAAGTTCGATGAAATTCTGTATGAAATTGCCACTAGGTTCGAGTAGTCAAGAATTTTCACCTGTATTCTACGTCGGCTTTTTTGCATGAAAACTTATTGATAGCATATATAGAGGTCCATGAATTGAAATGTAGGGAAAAAAAAAAAAAAATCAAGTAAATTTTTTACAACAATGCCCCTAGGTTCGACGGGTCCGAAATTTTAACTTGAATCCAATGTCAAAGTTTTTTCATGAGAACTTGTTGATAGCATATAAAGAGGTCCAAAAAACAGATGGATAAGTCTTTAGAGAGAGAGAGAGAGAGAAAGAGAGAAAGTTCGATGAAATTCTGTATGAAATTGCCACTAGGTTCGAGTAGTCAAGAATTTTCACCTGTATTCTACGTCGGCTTTTTTGCATGAAAACTTATTGATAGCATATATAGTGGTTCAAGAATTGAAATGTAGGTTAAAAAAAAAAAAACTAAAAAAAAAACCTCAAGTAAATTTTTTACAACAATGAAGCTAGGTTCGACGGGTCCGAAATTTTAACTTGAATCCAATGTCAAAGTTTTTTCATGAGAACTTGTTGATAGCATATAAAGAGGTCCAAAAAACAAATGGAAAAGTCTTTAGAGAGAGAGAGAGAGAATGAAAGAGAGAAAGTTCGATGAAATTCTGTATGAAATTGCCACTAGGTTCGAGTAGTCAAGAATTTTCACCTGTATTCTACGTCGGCTTTTTTGCATGAAAACTTATTGATAGCATATATAGAGGTCCATGAATTGAAATGTAGGGAAAAAAAAAAAAAAATCAAGTAAATTTTTTACAACAATGCCCCTAGGTTCGACGGGTCCGAAATTTTAACTTGAATCCAATGTCAAAGTTTTTTCATGAGAACTTGTTGATAGCATATAAAGAGGTCCAAAAAACAGATGGATAAGTCTTTAGAGAGAGAGAGAGAGAGAAAGAGAGAAAGTTCGATGAAATTCTGTATGAAATTGCCACTAGGTTCGAGTAGTCAAGAATTTTCACCTGTATTCTACGTCGGCTTTTTTGCATGAAAACTTATTGATAGCATATATAGAGGTTCAAGAATTGAAATGTAGGTTAAAAAAAAAAAAACTAAAAAAAAAACTCAAGTAAATTTTTTACAACAATGCCCCTAGGTTCGACGGGTCCGAAATTTTAACTTGAATCCAATGTCAAAGTTTTTTCATGAGAACTTTTTGATAGCATATAAAGAGGTCCAAAAAACAGATGGATAAGTCTTTAGAGAGAGAGAGAGAGAGAAAGAGAGAAAGTTCGATGAAATTCTGTATGAAATTGCCACTAGGTTCGAGTAGTCAAGAATTTTCACCTGTATTCTATATCGGCTTTTTTGCGTGAAAACTTATTGATAGCATATATAGAGGTTCAAGAATTGAAATATAGGTTAAAAAAAAAAAAACTAAAAAAAAAAACTCAAGTAAATTTTTTACAACAATGCCCCTAGGTTCGACGGGTCCGAAATTTTAACTTGAATCCAATGTCAAAGTTTTTTCATGAGAACTTGTTGATAGCATATAAAGAGGTCCAAAAAACAAATGGATAAGTCTTTAGAGAGAGAGAGAGAGAGAAAGAGAGAAAGTTCGATGAAATTCTGTATGAAATTGCCACTAGGTTCGAGTAGTCAAGAATTTTCACCTGTATTCTATATCGGCTTTTCTGCGTGAAAACTTATTGATAGCATATATAGAGGTCCATGAATTGAAATGTAGGTTAAAAAAAAAAATAAAAAAAAAAAACTCAAGTAAATTTTTTACAACAATGCCCCTAGGTTCGACGGGTCCAAAATTTCAACTTGAATCCAATGTCAAAGTTTTTTCATGAGAACTTGTTGATAGCATATAAAGAGGTCCAAAAAACAAATGGAAAAGTCTTTAGAGAGAGAGAGAGAGAATGAAAGAGAGAAAGTTCGATGAAATTCTATATGAAATTGCCACTAGGTTCGAGTAGTCAAGAATTTTCACCTGTATTCTACGTCGGCTTTTTTGCATGAAAACTTATTGATAGCATATATAGAGGTCCATGAATTGAAATGTAGGGAAAAAAAAAAAAAAACTCAAGTAAATTTTTTACAACAATGCCCCTAGGTTCGACGGGTCCGAAATTTTAACTTGAATCCATTGTCAAAGTTTTTTCATGAGAACTTGTTGATAGCATATAAAGAGGTCCAAAAAACAGATGGATAAGTCTTTAGAGAGAGAGAGAGAGAGAAAGAGAGAAAGTTCGATGAAATTCTGTATGAAATTGCCACTAGGTTCGAGTAGTCAAGAATTTTCACCTGTATTCTACGTCGGCTTTTTTGCATGAAAACTTATTGATAGCATATATAGAGGTTCAAGAATTGAAATGTAGGTTAAAAAAAAAAAAAACTAAAAAAAAAACCTCAAGTAAATTTTTTACAACAATGAAGCTAGGTTCGACGGGTCCGAAATTTTAACTTGAATCCAATGTCAAAGTTTTTTCATGAGAACTTGTTGATAGCATATAAAGAGGTCCAAAAAACAAATGGAAAAGTCTTTAGAGAGAGAGAGAGAGAATGAAAGAGAGAAAGTTCGATGAAATTCTGTATGAAATTGCCACTAGGTTCGAGTTGTCAAGAATTTTCACCTGTATTCTACGTCGGCTTTTTTGCATGAAAACTTATTGATAGCATATATAGAGGTCCATGAATTGAAATGTAGGGAAAAAAAAAAAAAAACTCAAGTAAATTTTTTACAACAATGCCCCTAGGTTCGACGGGTCCGAAATTTTAACTTGAATCCATTGTCAAAGTTTTTTCATGAGAACTTGTTGATAGCATATAAAGAGGTCCAAAAAACAGATGGATAAGTCTTTAGAGAGAGAGAGAGAGAGAAAGAGAGAAAGTTCGATGAAATTCTGTATGAAATTGCCACTAGGTTCGAGTAGTCAAGAATTTTCACCTGTATTCTACGTCGGCTTTTTTGCATGAAAACTTATTGATAGCATATATAGAGGTTCAAGAATTGAAATGTAGGTTAAAAAAAAAAAAAACTAAAAAAAAAACCTCAAGTAAATTTTTTACAACAATGAAGCTAGGTTCGACGGGTCCGAAATTTTAACTTGAATCCAATGTCAAAGTTTTTTCATGAGAACTTGTTGATAGCATATAAAGAGGTCCAAAAAACAAATGGAAAAGTCTTTAGAGAGAGAGAGAGAGAATGAAAGAGAGAAAGTTCGATGAAATTCTGTATGAAATTGCCACTAGGTTCGAGTTGTCAAGAATTTTCACCTGTATTCTACGTCGGCTTTTTTGCATGAAAACTTATTGATAGCATATATAGAGGTCCATGAATTGAAATGTAGGGAAAAAAAAAAAAAATCAAGTAAATTTTTTACAACAATGCCCCTAGGTTCGACGGGTCCGAAATTTTAACTTGAATCCAATGTCAAAGTTTTTTCATGAGAACTTGTTGATAGCATATAAAGAAGTCCAAAAAACAGATGGATAAGTCTTTAGAGAGAGAGAGAGAGAGAAAGAGAGAAAGTTCGATGAAATTCTGTATGAAATTGCCACTAGGTTCGAGTAGTCAAGAATTTTCACCTGTATTCTACGTCGGCTTTTTTGCATGAAAACTTATTGATAGCATATATAGAGGTTCAAGAATTGAAATGTAGGTTAAAAAAAAAAAAAACTAAAAAAAAAACTCAAGTAAATTTTTTACAACAATGCCCCTAGGTTCGACGGGTCCGAAATTTTAACTTGAATCCAATGTCAAAGTTTTTTCATGAGAACTTGTTGATAGCATATAAAGAGGTCCAAAAAACAGATGGATAAGTCTTTAGAGAGAGAGAGAGAGAGAAAGAGAGAAAGTTCGATGAAATTCTGTATGAAATTGCCACTAGGTTCGAGTAGTCAAGAATTTTCACCTGTATTCTATATCGGCTTTTTTGCGTGAAAACTTATTGATAGCATATATAGAGGTTCAAGAATTGAAATATAGGTTAAAAAAAAAAAAACTAAAAAAAAAAACTCAAGTAAATTTTTTACAACAATGACCCTAGGTTCGACGGGTCCGAAATTTTAACTTGAATCCAATGTCAAAGTTTTTTCATGAGAACTTGTTGATAGCATATAAAGAGGTCCAAAAAACAAATGGATAAGTCTTTAGAGAGAGAGAGAGAGAGAAAGAGAGAAAGTTCGATGAAATTCTGTATGAAATTGCCACTAGGTTCGAGTAGTCAAGAATTTTCACCTGTATTCTATATCGGCTTTTCTGCGTGAAAACTTATTGATAGCATATACAGAGGTCCATGAATTGAAATGTAGGTTAAAAAAAAAAATAAAAAAAAAAAACTCAAGTAAATTTTTTACAACAATGCCCCTAGGTTCGACGGGTCCAAAATTTCAACTTGAATCCAATGTCAAAGTTTTTTCATGAGAACTTGTTGATAGCATATAAAGAGGTCCAAAAAACAAATGGAAAAGTCTTTAGAGAGAGAGAGAGAGAATGAAAGAGAGAAAGTTCGATGAAATTCTATATGAAATTGCCACTAGGTTCGAGTAGTCAAGAATTTTCACCTGTATTCTACGTCGGCTTTTTTGCATGAAAACTTATTGATAGCATATATAGAGGTTCAAGAATTGAAATGTAGGTTAAAAAAAAAAAAAACTAAAAAAAAAACCTCAAGTAAATTTTTTACAACAATGAAGCTAGGTTCGACGGGTCCGAAATTTTAACTTGAATCCAATGTCAAAGTTTTTTCATGAGAACTTGTTGATAGCATATAAAGAAGTCCAAAAAACAGATGGATAAGTCTTTAGAGAGAGAGAGAGAGAGAAAGAGAGAAAGTTCGATGAAATTCTGTATGAAATTGCCACTAGGTTCGAGTAGTCAAGAATTTTCACCTTTATTCTACGTCGGCTTTTTTGCATGAAAACTTATTGATAGCATATATAGAGGTCCATGAATTGAAATGTAGGGAAAAAAAAAAAAAAACTCAAGTAAATTTTTTACAACAATGCCCCTAGGTTCGACGGGTCCGAAATTTTAACTTGAATCCAATGTCAAAGTTTTTTCATGAGAACTTGTTGATAGCATATAAAGAGGTCCAAAAAACAAATGGAAAAGTCTTTAGAGAGAGAGAGAGAGAATGAAAGAGAGAAAGTTCGATGAAATTCTGTATGAAATTGCCACTAGGTTCGAGTAGTCAAGAATTTTCACCTGTATTCTACGTCGGCTTTTTTGCATGAAAACTTATTGATAGCATATATAGAGGTCCATGAATTGAAATGTAGGTAAAACAAAAAAACTCAGGTAAATTTTTTACCACAATGCCCTTAGGTTCGACGGGTCCGAAATTTGAACTTGAATCCAATGTCAAAGCATTTTCTTGAGAATTTGTTGATAGCATATACAGAGGTCCAAAAAACAAATGGAAAAGTCTTTAGAGAGAGAGAGAGAGAATGAAAGAGAGAAAGTTCGATGAAATTCTGTATGAAATTGCCACTAGGTTCGAGTAGTCAAGAATTTTCACCTGTATTCTACGTCGGCTTTTTTGCATGAAAACTTATTGATAGCATATATAGAGGTCCATGAATTGAAATGTAGGGAAAAAAAAAAAAAAACTCAAGTAAATTTTTTACAACAATGCCCCTAGGTTCGACGGGTCCGAAATTTTAACTTGAATCCAATGTCAAAGTTTTTTCGTGAGAACTTGTTGATAGCATATAAAGAGGTCCAAAAAACAGATGGATAAGTCTTTAGAGAGAGAGAGAGAGAGAAAGAGAGAAAGTTCGATGAAATTCTTTATGAAATTGCCACTAGGTTCGAGCAGTCAAGAATTTTCACCTGTATTCTATATCGGCTTTTCTGCGTGAAAACTTATTGATAGCATATATAGAGGTTCAAGAATTGAAATGTAGGTTAAAAAAAAAAAAAAAAAAAAAAAAACCTCAAGTAAATTTTTTACAACAATGAAGCTAGGTTCGACGGGTCCGAAATTTTAACTTGAATCCAATGTCAAAGTTTTTTCATGAGAACTTGTTGATAGCATATAAAGAGGTCCAAAAAACAAATGGAAAAGTCTTTAGAGAGAGAGAGAGAGAATGAAAGAGAGAAAGTTCGATGAAATTCTGTATGAAATTGCCACTAGGTTCGAGTAGTCAAGAATTTTCACCTGTATTCTATATCGGCTTTTTTGCATGAAAACTTATTGATAGCATATATAGAGGTTCAAGAATAGAAATGTAGGTAAAAAAAAAAAAACTTAGGTAAATTTTTTACCACAATGCCCTTAGGTTCGACGGGTCCGAAATTTGAACTTGAATCCAATGTCAAAGCATTTTCTTGAGAACTTGTTGATAGCATATACAGAGGTCCAAAAAACAAATGGAAAAGTCTTTAGAAAGAGAGAGAGAGAGAGAGAGAGAGAGAGAGAGAAAGTTCGATGAAATTCTGTATGAAATTGCCACTAGGTTCGAGTAGTCAAGAATTTTCACCTGTATTCTATATCGGCTTTTCTGCGTGAAAACTTATTGATAGCATATATAGAGGTTCAAGAATTGAAATGTAGGTTAAAAAAAAAAAAAAAAAAAAAACCTCAAGTAAATTTTTTACAACAATGCCCCTAGGTTCGACGGGTCCAAAATTTCAACTTGAATCCAATGTCAAAGTTTTTTCATGAGAACTTGTTGATAGCATATAAAGAGGTCCAAAAAACAAATGGAAAAGTCTTTAGAGAGAGAGAGAGAGAATGAAAGAGAGAAAGTTCGATGAAATTCTGTATGAAATTGCCACTAGGTTCGAGTAGTCAAGAATTTTCACATGTATTCTACGTCGGCTTTTTTGCATGAAAACTTATTGATAGCATATATAGAGGTCCATGAATTGAAATGTAGGTAAAAAAAAAAAAAAACTCAAGTAAATTTTTTACAACAATGCCCCTAGGTTCGACGGGTCCGAAATTTTAACTTGAATCCAATGTCAAAGTTTTTTCATGAGAACTTGTTGATAGCATATAAAGAGGTCCAAAAAACAGATGGATAAGTCTTTAGAGAGAGAGAGAGAGAGAAAGAGAGAAAGTTCGATGAAATTCTGTATGAAATTGCCACTAGGTTCGAGTAGTCAAGAATTTTCACCTGTATTCTATATCGGCTTTTTTGCATGAAAACTTATTGATAGCATATATAGAGGTTCAAGAATAGAAATGTAGGTAAAAAAAAAAAAACTCAGGTAAATTTTTTACCACAATGCCCTTAGGTTCGACGGGTCCGAAATTTGAACTTGAATCCAATGTCAAAGCATTTTCTTGAGAACTTGTTGATAGCATATACAGAGGTCCAAAAAACAAATGGAAAAGTCTTTAGAAAGAGAGAGAGAGAGGGAGGGAGAGAGAGAGAGAGAGAAAGTTCGATGAAATTCTGTATGAAATTGCCACTAGGTTCGAGTAGTCAAGAATTTTCACCTATATTCTACGTCGGCTTTTTTGCATGAAAACTTATTGATAGCATATATAGAGGTTCAAGAATTGAAATGTAGGTTAAAAAAAAAAAAAACTAAAAAAAAAACTCAAGTAAATTTTTTACAACAGTGCCCCTAGGCTCGACGGGTCCGAAATTTTAACTTGAATCCAATGTCAAAGTTTTTTCATGAGAACTTGTTGATAGCATATAAAGAGGTCCAAAAAACAAATGGATAAGTCTTTAGAGAGAGAGAGAGAGAGAAAGAGAGAAAATTCAATGAAATTCTGTATGAAATTTCCACTAGGTTCGAGTAGTCAAGAATTTTCACCTGTATTCTACGTCGGCTTTTTTGCATGAAAACTTATTGATAGCATATATAGAGGTCCATGAATTGAAATGTAGGTAAAACAAAAAAACTCAGGTAAATTTTTTACCACAATGCCCTTAGGTTCGACGGGTCCGAAATTTGAACTTGAATCCAATGTCAAAGCATTTTCTTGAGAATTTGTTGATAGCATATACAGAGGTCCAAAAAACAAATGGAAAAGTCTTTAGAAAGAGAGAGAGAGAGAGAGAGAGAGAGAGAGAGAAAGTTCGATGAAATTCTGTATGAAATTGCCACTAGGTTCGAGTAGTCAAGAATTTTCATCTGTATTCTATATCGGCTTTTCTGCGTGAAAACTTATTGATAGCATATATAGAGGTTCAAGAATTGAAATGTAGGTTAAAAAAAAAAAAAACAAAAAAAAAAAACTCAAGTAAATTTTTTACCACAATGCCCCTAGGTTCGACGGGTCCGAAATTTCAACTTGAATCCAATGTCAAAGTTTTTTCCTGAGAACTTGTTGATAGCATATACAGAGGTCCAAAAAAAAAATGTAAAAGTCTTTAGAGAGAGAGAGAGAGAGAGAGTTCGATGAAATTACGTATGAAATTGCCACTAGGTTCGAGCAGTCAAGAATTTTTATCTGTGTTCTACGTCTTCTTTTTTGCATGAAAACTTATTGATAGCATATATAGAGGTTCAAGAATTGAAATGTAGGTTAAAAAAAAAAAAAACTAAAAAAAAAACCTCAAGTAAATTTTTTACAACAATGAAGCTAGGTTCGACGGGTCCGAAATTTTAACTTGAATCCAATGTCAAAGTTTTTTCATGAGAACTTGTTGATAGCATATAAAGAGGTCCAAAAAACAAATGGAAAAGTCTTTAGAGAGAGAGAGAGAGAGAGAAATAGAGAAAGTTCGATGAAATTCTGTATGAAATTGCCACTAGGTTCGAGTAGTCAAGAATTTTCACCTGTATTCTATATCGGCTTTTCTGCGTGAAAACTTATTGATAGCATATATAGAGGTTCAAGAATTGAAATGTAGGTTAAAAAAAAAAAAAAAAAAAAAAAAACCTCAAGTAAATTTTTTACAACAATGCCCCTAGGTTCGACGGGTCCAAAATTTCAACTTGAATCCAATGTCAAAGTTTTTCATGAGAACTTGTTGATAGCATATAAAGAGGTCCAAAAAACAAATGGAAAAGTCTTTAGAGAGAGAGAGAGAGAATGAAAGAGAGAAAGTTCGATGAAATTCTGTATGAAATTGCCACTAGGTTCGAGTAGTCAAGAATTTTCACATGTATTCTACGTCGGCTTTTTTGCATGAAAACTTATTGATAGCATATATAGAGGTCCATGAATTGAAATGTAGGTAAAAAAAAAAAAAAACTCAAGTAAATTTTTTACAACAATGCCCCTAGGTTCGACGGGTCCGAAATTTTAACTTGAATCCAATGTCAAAGTTTTTTCATGAGAACTTGTTGATAGCATATAAAGAGGTCCAAAAAACAGATGGATAAGTCTTTAGAGAGAGAGAGAGAGAGAAAGAGAGAAAGTTCGATGAAATTCTGTATGAAATTGCCACTAGGTTCGAGTAGTCAAGAATTTTCACCTGTATTCTATATCGGCTTTTTTGCATGAAAACTTATTGATAGCATATATAGAGGTTCAAGAATAGAAATGTAGGTTAAAAAAAAAAAACTCAGGTAAATTTTTTACCACAATGCCCTTAGGTTCGACGGGTCCGAAATTTGAACTTGAATCCAATGTCAAAGCATTTTCTTGAGAACTTGTTGATAGCATATACAGAGGTCCAAAAAACAAATGGAAAAGTCTTTAGAAAGAGAGAGAGAGAGGGAGGGAGAGAGAGAGAGAGAGAAAGTTCGATGAAATTCTGTATGAAATTGCCACTAGGTTCGAGTAGTCAAGAATTTTCACCTGTATTCTACGTCGGCTTTTTTGCATGAAAACTTATTTATAGCATATATAGAGGTTCAAGAATTGAAATGTAGGTTAAAAAAAAAAAAAACTAAAAAAAAAACTCAAGTAAATTTTTTACAACAATGCCCCTAGGCTCGACGGGTCCGAAATTTTAACTTGAATCCAATGTCAAAGTTTTTTCATGAGAACTTGTTGATAGCATATAAAGAGGTCCAAAAAACAAATGGATAAGTCTTTAGAGAGAGAGAGAGAGAGAAAGAGAGAAAGTTCGATGAAATTCTGTATGAAATTTCCACTAGGTTCGAGTAGTCAAGAATTTTCACCTGTATTCTACGTCGGCTTTTTTGCATGAAAACTTATTGATAGCATATATAGAGGTCCATGAATTGAAATGTAGGTAAAACAAAAAAACTCAGGTAAATTTTTTACCACAATGCCCTTAGGTTCGACGGGTCCGAAATTTGAACTTGAATCCAATGTCAAAGCATTTTCTTGAGAATTTGTTGATAGCATATACAGAGGTCCAAAAAACAAATGGAAAAGTCTTTAGAAAGAGAGAGAGAGAGAGAGAGAGAGAGAGAGAGAGAGAGAGAGAGAGAGAAAGTTCGATGAAATTCTGTATGAAATTGCCACTAGGTTCGAGTAGTCAAGAATTTTCATCTGTATTCTATATCGGCTTTTCTGCGTGAAAACTTATTGATAGCATATATAGAGGTTCAAGAATTGAAATGTAGGTTAAAAAAAAAAAAAACAAAAAAAAAGAACTCAAGTAAATTTTTTACCACAATGCCCCTAGGTTCGACGGGTCCGAAATTTCAACTTGAATCCAATGTCAAAGTTTTTTCCTGAGAACTTGTTGATAGCATATACAGAGGTCCAAAAAAAAAATGTAAAAGTCTTTAGAGAGAGAGAGAGAGAGAGAGAGAGAGAGAGAGAGTTCGATGAAATTACGTATGAAATTGCCACTAGGTTCGAGCAGTCAAGAATTTTTATCTGTGTTCTACGTCTTCTTTTTTGCATGAAAACTTATTGATAGCATATATAGAGGTTCAAGAATTGAAATGTAGGTTAAAAAAAAAAAAAACTAAAAAAAAAACCTCAAGTAAATTTTTTACAACAATGAAGCTAGGTTCGACGGGTCCGAAATTTTAACTTGAATCCAATGTCAAAGTTTTTTCATGAGAACTTGTTGATAGCATATAAAGAGGTCCAAAAAACAAATGGAAAAGTCTTTAGAGAGAGAGAGAGAGAGAGAAATAGAGAAAGTTCGATGAAATTCTGTATGAAATTGCCACTAGGTTCGAGTAGTCAAGAATTTTCACCTGTATTCTATATCGGCTTTTCTGTGTGAAAACTTATTGATAGCATATATAGAGGTTCAAGAATTGAAATGTAGGTTAAAAAAAAAAAAAAAAAAAAAAAACTCAAGTAAAGTTTTTACAACAATGCCCCTAGGTTCGACGGGTCCAAAATTTCAACTTGAATCCAATGTCAAAGTTTTTTCATGAGAACTTGTTGATAGCATATAAAGAGGTCCAAAAAACAAATGGAAAAGTCTTTAGAGAGAGAGAGAGAGAATGGAAGAGAGAAAGTTCGATGAAATTCTATATGAAATTGCCACTAGGTTCGAGTAGTCAAGAATTTTCACCTGTATTCTACGTCGGCTTTTTTGCATGAAAACTTATTGATAGCATATATAGAGGTCCATGAATTGAAATGTAGGGAAAAAAAAAAAAAACTCAAGTAAATTTTTTACAACAATGCCCCTAGGTTCGACGGGTCCGAAATTTTAACTTGAATCCAATGTCAAAGTTTTTTCATGAGAACTTGTTGATAGCATATAAAGAGGTCCAAAAAACAGATGGATAAGTCTTTAGAGAGAGAGAGAGAGAGAAAGAGAGAAAGTTCGATGAAATTCTGTATGAAATTGCCACTAGGTTCGAGTAGTCAAGAATTTTCACCTGTATTCTACGTCGACTTTTTTGCATGAAAACTTATTGATAGCATATATAGAGGTCTATGAATTGAAATGTAGGGAAAAAAAAAAAAAAACTCAAGTAAATTTTTTACAACAATGCCCCTAGGTTCGACGGGTCCGAAATTTTAACTTGAATCCAATGTCAAAGTTTTTTCGTGAGAACTTGTTGATAGCATATAAAGAGGTCCAAAAAACAGATGGATAAGTCTTTAGAGAGAGAGAGAGAGAGAAAGAGAGAAAGTTCGATGAAATTCTTTATGAAATTGCCACTAGGTTCGAGTAGTCAAGAATTTTCACCTGTATTCTATATCGGCTTTTCTGCGTGAAAACTTATTGATAGCATATATAGAGGTTCAAGAATTGAAATGTAGGTTAAAAAAAAAAAAAAAAAAAAAAACCTCAAGTAAATTTTTTACAACAATGAAGCTAGGTTCGACGGGACCGAAATTTTAAATTGAATCCAATGTCAAAGTTTTTTCATGAGAACTTGTTGATAGCATATAAAGAGGTCCAAAAAACAAATGGAAAAGTCTTTAGAGAGAGAGAGAGAGAATGAAAGAGAGAAAGTTCGATGAAATTCTGTATGAAATTGCCACTAGGTTCGAGTAGTCAAGAATTTTCACCTGTATTCTGTATCGGCTTTTTTGCATGAAAACTTATTGATAGCATATATAGAGGTTCAAGAATAGAAATGTAGGTAAAAAAAAAAAAAAAAAAAACTTAGGTAAATTTTTTACCACAATGCCCTTAGGTTCGACGGGTCCGAAATTTGAACTTGAATCCAATGTCAAAGTTTTTTCATGAGAACTTGTTGATAGCATATAAAGAGGTCCAAAAAACAAATGGAAAAGTCTTTAGAGAGAGAGAGAGAGAATGAAAGAGAGAAAGTTCGATGAAATTCTGTATGAAATTGCCACTAGGTTCGAGTAGTCAAGAATTTTCACATGTATTCTACGTCGGCTTTTTTGCATGAAAACTTATTGATAGCATATATAGAGGTCCATGAATTGAAATGTAGGTAAAAAAAAAAAAAACTCAAGTAAATTATTTACAACAATGCCCCTAGGTTCGACGGGTCCGAAATTTTAACTTGAATCCAATGTCAAAGGTTTTTTATGAGAACTTGTTGATAGCATATAAAGAGGTCCAAAAAACAGATGGATAAGTCTTTAGAGAGAGAGAGAGAGAGAAAGAGAGAAAGTTCGATGAAATTCTGTATGAAATTGCCACTAGGTTCGAGTAGTCAAGAATTTTCACCTGTATTCTATATCGGCTTTTTTTGCATGAAAACTTATTGATAGCATATATAGAGGTTCAAGAATAGAAATGTAGGTAAAAAAAAAAAAACTCAGGTAAATTTTTTACCACAATGCCCTTAGGTTCGACGGGTCCGAAATTTGAACTTGAATCCAATGTCAAAGCATTTTCTTGAGAACTTGTTGATAGCATATACAGAGGTCCAAAAAACAAATGGAAAAGTCTTTAGAAAGAGAGAGAGAGAGAGAGAGAGATGAGAGAGAGAGAGAGAGAGAGAGAGAGAGAGAAAGTTCGATGAAATTCTGTATGAAATTGCCACTAGGTTCGAGTAGTCAAGAATTTTCACCTGTATTCTATATCGGCTTTTCTGCGTGAAAACTTATTGATAGCATATATAGAGGTTCAAGAATTGAAATGTAGGTTAAAAAAAAAAAAAAAAAAAAAAAAACCTCAAGTAAATTTTTTACAACAATGAAGCTATGTTCGACGGGTCCGAAATTTTAACTTGAATCCAATGTCAAAGTTTTTTCATGAGAACTTGTTGATAGCATATAAAGAGGTCCAAAAAACAATGGAAAAGTCTTTAAAGAGAGAGAGAGAGAGAAAGAGAGAAAGTTCGATGAAATTCTGTATGAAATTGCCACTAGGTTCGAGTAGTCAAGAATTTTCACCTGTATTCTATATCGGCTTTTCTGCATGAAAACTTATTGATAGCATATATAGAGGTTCAAGAATTGAAATGTAGGTTAAAAAAAAAAAAAATAAAAAAAAAAACCTCAAGTAAATTTTTTACAACAACGAAGCTATGTTCGACGGGTCCGCGAAATTTTAACTTGAATCCAATGTCAAAGTTTTTTCATGAGAACTTGTTGATAGCATATAAAGAGGTCCAAAAAACAGATGGATAAGTCTTTGGAGAGAGAGAGAGAGAGAAAGAGAGAAAGTTCGATGAAATTCTGTATGAAATTGCCACTAGGTTCGAGTAGTCAAGAATTTTCACCTGTATTCTATATCGGCTTTTCTGCGTGAAAACTTATTGATAG
>JALGQJ010000083.1:0-163755 GCA_023055345.1 Quercus wislizeni | reverse complement strand
ACAATAGAGACTCAAAAATATATATTTTTCAAACTTACTATTATTAATTTTTAATGTAAAATAGAATAGTACCTCAAGTTTCTTTTTTCACCAATAATCCCGGCAAGAGCACAACCCATCTTTGAAATGGTGGAACCTCTTAGCATCTCGTATAATCAATTCTCTGCTAACGATCTCTGAGATGACCTTTAGTGCAGTACGGCAATCACCACAAACACGAAGATTCTTGATTATCCTAATGGATGAATGAACTGGACTGTTAAGGAGACCATCAGCAATAGCAAGTCTCTCACTATGAGCAAGAAGAGCTTCCTCCTTGGATTCATGGTCTATGTCATGCAACACAAATCTAGTCTCTGCTATGTAACCAACCTCTTTCATTTGTTCCCTTAAATGCATAAGTTCCACATAGAGCTTATCGGTGTTAGGATGAGATCTATCTCCCGCTCGATATTCATGGACCCGGCTCCTAACTTCTAAAAGACTTTGACTTGCTAGTTCCTTCTTCTCTTTCTGTTTTGCAAGGTCTGAAGGTTTTACAGGTAGAAGGCCAGCCTTCGATTGCTCATTCATGTGTGAGGGGTCCAGCTGCTCAACAAGCTCAGCACAGCGATCACCAAGCTCCATGTGCCCATGAACCCTGCAGAGATCCATCAAGGTTTCCCATATGGTAACACTTGGCTCCAATGGCATCTTTTCTATGAACTCAAAAGCTTCATCCAGATATCCTGTACTTCCTAGCATGTCTATTACCTTCACATAATGATCCATGGATGGGACTATGCCATAATCCTTGATCATTGATTCAAAGTGCAACATTCCCTCATCAATGTCTCCCAAAACACCAATAAACATTCGACCATCAGGTTTCATTCCTGTTTTCTTGAATTGAGTGAACAAATCAATGGCATCCTCCCCAAGACCATTCTTAGCAAGTGATGCAGATTAGTTAAGGAAGAATAAAATATTCTAATATTTTATATTATTTTCTTTTTCCTAATTGAATTAGAATTTTAATTGTTTTTCTTTTCCTAGTTACATTGTTTTTCCTTTTTCAAGTAGAAATAGGTTTATTATTTCTTTTCCTAAAAGGAGTAGGAGAAATTCTATTCCTATAAATACTAAAAGGAGTAGGAAAAATTATATTCCTATAAATACTCTTTATAAAGGGGTTAATTATTATTGTTATGCGTTAATTAATAAAAGTTTGTTAGAAATGTTTTCTCTATTATTTTGCCTACTAGCCTAGTGTTCTTGTGGAACTTACGTTTTGTGGAAGAGTTGTAGTAATTGTGTGTTACAGATTCTGTTTCTAGATGCCCACGCTACATCAGTTGGTATCAGAGCCAGGCTAGGTTCCTACTATGGCACAAAGAGGAGTACGTGGGGGAAAACCTATTGCCATAGATGACGTGTATGAACGCGATGAGGTTGCACGCGATGCGCAATTAGAGGCGTTCTTTCAACGAATAGAGGAGTGGTTTGATGCGCTTTCAAAGCAGCTCACCGCCTTAGCCGTTGGAAATCAACCTCAAAACTACCATCTAAATCCATGTTTTGTGTAAGAGGAGGAGGATCTTGATATCGAGCAGGAGGGCTGCGATATCAAAGAGGATGATGAATATATTGAAAGAGTTTGTCTAGTAGATTGGGATTCTCCACCAATTTATGATGACTATCATGAAGATTTTAGTCAAGAAGAAAAGATTGAGCTTTATAAAAATAAAGTCATACACATACAAGATGAGCTCATAACTCACATCGTTGATAAGACTTTCGACATTCAGAAACAAAAGGTTATTGATCCCTTATGGGAGAATTTTATTGAACAAGAATTGATAGAGGTCAACAAGAGGCGTAAACGAGTGATTTTAAGTAATCTTTGTGGAGGAGGAAATGTGAAGCTTTTGGATATGTGTATAGATTCTTTTTTAGTACTTGCTTCATATATCCCGCTGTGGCAAAAGAGGTCGAGAATAAAAATCTGTACATCAAGATTTATTATGAGTGAGAAAAGATTGATAAGTAGCATATTGATTCGTCTTGTCTTGCATAGAAGAATAGGATGGAGAGGATTATTCGGGGTTCCAATTGATCATGGAAGAGTGCCACAAAAATCGAGGACGAGTTTTCCCCAACCTCGAGAGAATGATGCAGATTGGTTAAGGAAGAATAAAATATTTTAATATTTTATGTTATTTTCTTTTTCCTAATTGAATTAGGATTTTAATTGTTTTTCTTTTCCTAGTTACATTGTTTTTCCTTTTTCAAGTAGAAATAGGTTTATTATTTCTTTTCCTTAAAAGGAGTAGGAGAAATTCTATTCCTATAAATACTCTTTATAGAGGGGTTAATTATTATTGTTATGCGTTAATTAATAAAAGTTTGTTAGAGATGTTTTCTCTATTATTTTGCCTACTAGCCTAGTGTTCTTGTGGAACTTAGGTTTCGTAGAAGAGTTGTAGTAATTGTGTGTTACAGATTCTGCTTCTACACGCCCACGCTGCATCAGCAAGCCATGTCATCATAGTGTCCCACGATGTCAAATTGCGGGTTGGCATTGCATTAAACACCATGAACGCATCTTCCATAGAACCACATTTCCCATACATCTCCATGATTCTATTATAGTTACTCACTTCTAGTGGTGAGAGTGATCTTATGATGTGTTCATGAACAGATTTTGCTTCCTGCAGAGATTGAGCCTCACCACACTCCCACATTAACTGCAAATATCGGGGTAAATCCACAGGATGACATTGCTTAACTAACAACCCTAAAACTTCCACATCTTCCTTCACTTTCCCCTCATTGCAAAAACCATCTAGCTCCTCGAGAGTACCAAGATATTGGTGACTCTCAAGTGTCTCTGAAAATTTCCCCTCTCGTTTTGGATTATTTGATAATTGAGAACCCTCTGTCATACTCTGAAAAGTATTCAAGTTTGGTGGATATTGTACAACATGTTGGTTCTGCTGATATTGTCCAGAGCTTCGGCTATGCTGAAACATTCCAACATTGCCCAAGTTATGATCACCTGGGGTTTGCTGAGTTTGCCCACAGTTTTGCCTGTAGTTCCCATTTAGGCTTCCCTGAGATTCTGAAAGGCCTTGGGAATCAAACCCATATGGGTTCTGCCTCACTTCACTAGCACCCTTGTGGGACGACCCACATGAATTTTGTATGTCCATTCCCCCCATATACATGATGGTTCTACAAGAACTCTCCATTGTTATACCCATAATTCCCACCAAAATTCCCATTTTACTGAACTGAGTGATTCTGAAATCCATCTCTTGTGCTTTCCCTATAAAACCCACTTGAATTCTGCTCCAAACTTGTTAAATTATTAGCATGAATCCTAGTTAGGTTCTACTGCACCTGCCCAACATTTTGATCATAATTTCCTCTAAAATTTCCATTTTGCCCAACTGGCTTGTTCAGATATGTACTTCTAAAGCTCTCCCTATAAACCCCACTAGAATTCTGGTAAAACTCATTTTGCTCATTAAACCCACTAAAACTCCCATTTTGCCCAACTGGGTAACTTACAAAATCATTTGTATTGCTTTCTCTATAACGCTCATTAGGTTTTGATTTGTGATGAAAATCTGCAGCGTTTTGGCTCTCACTATGTTTTTTTTTATATTCTAAAGAATCATCTACTTGGCACTGAGACCCACTGGTGTTTTCAAAATCTAATCTTTGAGCGGCAGTGCTAAGATTTTTGAGGAAGGTGAGGGTTTTTCTTGAGGAGTTGAGTAAAGAACATACCTTGGATAGGGCTGTGTTTGTGAGAATTGCAGCTCGCTTAGTGGACATGTACGGTTCCCAGACTATTGCTTTAGTAAATACTTCAAAATGAGAGAGTGAGGGAGTTCTTCTAATTACTATTACAAAGAGAGAGAATTTCAGGGATAGATGCCGGTGTTGAACCGTGTTACTGGAGAGTCAAACCAAGTCACTCTATAACGTTAAACCCTTTTGGGCTAAAAACGGATTAGGCCCTCTGTTGATATTTGAAAAACATGCCTTGGGCTTTTATTTGTTGGTGTTATATATATCTCCCTCCTTTATTCATTTTAGTTTATCAGCAGCCTACCATAATTCTATAGAGTAGGCAATATCTCTTGCCCTTGTTCATTGTCCACATAAGAGGCTAGTTACTAATCCACCCTAATTATTATGGGTAGAAATTTAGTGTTTGTTTGGTTTGCGCGTCCGCGTTTTGGATGTCCGCGTTTCATGCTTTTTTTTTTTTTTTATAAAACCAACGCCTATTGTACTGTTCAGTAATTTTAAAAGTGAACAGTAACCTGAAAAATAACTTTTTATTGTTTTCAATTTTCAACAAAATAAGCAGTATCCAAACGCACACTTAGTATCCCAAGTTAATGTCTTATCCCCTGCAAATTCCCTCATCTCAGCTTTATATATGTACCTATATTCTTATTGTAAGAGATAGATAGAAACGGAGAAGCACTGAGAGATAAAGAACAAAGATATATATGTGTGTGTGCGTGTGTATGTATTCAGTGTTAGAAATAATATAATGTGGTGAATGCCACTAAAGAATAAGTAATTCATATATAATCTTACTCTCATGTGTTCTTTTTCATATCTTTTTATTTCCTTTATTTTACAATAATCGATGACTTTTTTTTTCTTTTTTTTTTTTGGAGAAGATATTTTTGTGACTTCATCATCCTCAATAAAGGTTTTTTTTTTTTTTTTAAAGAAAAAATTAATTGGTTTGGTAAGGGTAGAGGGAAAGGATGTGGAAATATAATATGTTGTCTCGTGGGTGGGTTAGAATCAATTAAACATGGTATAACTCTTTGTCAATATCATACCACTTAAAAAACATTTTATTTGATTATTTTGAAATTACATTATATGCTCACTTTGTTCTTAACACACACCCCTGATGAGTCATGCATTTTTGGATTCTTGTCAATCAATGCTTCTTTAAAAACTCCATTATAAAAACATACACACCTCAGCCCACAAGTGGAGGAGGAAGCCTCTCTAAAAATTTCTGTCATTGACTACACTCTGCAAAAATTCAATCCATATTTGCTTTCTTTAAGCTTCCCCAAGCTCTCTTAAGCTCACTCACAACTTTTCTCACCCTATAATCACCATAACACCAACATTCACCACCTTCCTTACATCTTCCTATTCCATAAACGTCCCATAACTCACTAGGACAACCACTCCCTCTGAAACCCTTGGTTTGTTTACTACTTTGCTCGTGGTTTAGCTTTCCTTAAGCTCACCACTCATCATCTTCAGCCTACACTCATTTAATCTCAGATATTCTTCTCACCCCTCTACACAACCATAGCTCAAAAATGTCCTCCAATTAGACACCAACAACCCATTACTCACAAAAAACTTCAATCTCAGTGTCAATCCCATTTCACTCAATCAAAATAGCCCACATTCACCTCATTCATGCCTTATAATTATACACTCACGAAAATCTTAGTTTAATACTTGCTGCACTGAGCTGGGGATCTTTCTCTCCCTTCATTCCATCATATTTTTCCTCTTTTATTTGTAACTATGGAGCCCTTAATCATTGTTTATTATTATTATGATGAATGATATAATGTATTTGTAACAATTGAATTTTTCCCTCACATTGATGTAATGATGGCTGAAAGTACTATAAATTCCCCTGACCAAGACACACAAGAACCCCCAGGAATTAACACATTCCTAAACTTATTTAATCATTGACTATTGGACTACATAAATATGTTTTTTCTGGTCTAAGTGTAATTTTACCCTTACTGTTGGAGGACTGATTTGAACTATGATGATGTAAAAGGACCAATAATATAACAAACTAGCAACACTAACATGTTTATTGGGCTTTATTGTTGTCTTTTGTTAGGGTGCAGCCTCTATCTCTTGCTTAGGCAGACTTGCACCACACCGATAACCTTTGGGCTGTATTTCAAGGGCCCATCGACGAGTTTCAACTTGGCTACCCCATATTCTATTTGGGAACAAAAAAAAATTTCCCCTCAACAGATGTTTATCCCAAAGGACACCTTTGTCATAAAGGGTATATTTGTCCCAACAGATATATCAATCCAGAAGAGTATATTTGGCCTTATAGGTATATTGATCCCAAAGGGTATATTTGTCTCGACAGGTATATTTGGCCCGACGGGCGTATTGATCCCAAAGGGTATATTTGGCCTCACGAGTGTATTGATCCCGAAGGGTATATTTGTCCCGACGGGTATATTGATCTTGAAGGGTATATTTGTCTCAATAGGTATATTAATCCCAAATGGTATATTTGGCCCGACGGGTATATTGATCTCAAAGAGTATATTTGCCCCAATGGGTGTATTGATCCTGAATGGTATATTTGTCTCAACGGGTATATTGATTCCGATGGGTATATTTGGCCCGCGGGTATATTGATCTCAAACGATATATTTGTCCCAATGGGTGTATTGATTTCAAAGGGTATATTTGGCTTGAAGGATGATTCAAGCCTGAAAGGTCTAAGAAACCCAAAGGGCATTGCCAACACGATGGGCAAAAGGAGTTAGAAAATTTTCCTGGTCAAAATATCCTTATCATATATATATATATATATATATATATATATATACTCATTTTTTTGAGAGAGTTCCAGACCAATACACCAATCAGTTTTTGGTGTAAGCAGAGATTAAAACCCAAACCAGATCTCACCAATTTTATATAAAACCCCAATTTTTATGATAATAATTGTTGGACAAAGTTTAGTTACAAAATTGATTGTAACCTAAGGCTACAGCATTACTCAATAAAATAAATATTACTAGATATTTTGAAAATGTAATCGTTGAATTGCATGTTCTTTACACTCTTAATACACATGTCAAATTTTATGTCAATCGGATATTATTTAGTATATAATCTATAAGCTTATATTTTATGTATAATCTTAAACTATAAAAACTAATAAGTAAAACAATTTATTGCTAGCATAGCTATTAATTTTTAATTTTCTTGAAATTTTGTAAGTATAGAGTATATAAGAAGAAGATATAATCTAATGGTGGAATTCTCAAAATTCATCTTCAATAAAAAGATATTGAGTAAGATTGTAGCCTTAGGCTACAATCAATTTTGTAACTAAATTTTATCCTTCTTTAAAAAAAAAAAATGGTTAGACAGTGTCTTTTCTTCTTATAGTAAGGTCTTGAAAATATTAGACTTAATTATCCAACAAAAATACAATCAGAAAATATGGAGAAAAAATAATTGTAAATTGAAAGGGAATAAATATGAATTTTGATCTATTCTCATTCTTCCTGATTGCCTTTCCTTTATTTCTTTCTTTCCTATTTCATCTTTTTCTTTTTCTTTTTCTATAATCATGATTGTCATTCTTGCTTTGTCTGTTTTTGACAAAGGTGCAAAATTTTAGTTATGTTTTTACCTTTTCATTTATCCCATATCAACATCGATAAGGATCCTTTATATGCTTGAAAATATATCCAGAAGTAATTTTGGGACATTTTCATGATAAGAAACATTATAAATGATAATTATGTATCCAGGCATGATTTTGGGACATTTTCATGACAAGAAATAATCCAAAATTATAATTATAATTTTTAAAGCAATTTTATTTGAGATAATTACACAAAAATCAAATTTACTTATAGTGTTTTGCCTTTTTCAGCTTACCAATTTTAATTACATTCACCAATGAAACCATACTAATCCTGTGCCAACTAGAAACTCTATATATAAGACTGACGAATTATAGGGTCAATCAAACACACATCACTTGCAAAGAAAGAAGTCAAGACATGATGTTTCTAGCCACTTCCATTGTCACTAAAATTGCATTTCTTATCCTCTTCCTCCTTCCAAAATCCTATTCTTCTGAAATCACAAAATCTAATTCCTCACTCCCAGAGGTTGATATTGATCTTTTGGAATTTCCTCTAAACTTAGAGTACCTTGAAGCTGAATTCTTCTTGTATGGCGCTTTGGGTTATGGCCTGGATAAATTTGCACCAAATTTAACCTTGGGAGGTCCAACACCCATCGGCGGTAAACGTGCAAATCTAGGCCCCTTTACTAGAGATGTCATTAAGCAGTTTGCTCTCCAAGAAGTTGGGCACCTAAGGTTCTATGTCTAATATTTATTTTCTTTCACACTAATGTTTAATATATCACATTTTTTGACATTGTCACTTCAGTTTGTGAACTTTTGTCATAAAATAATTAAGTACTATTTCTTTTTCTTTTTTTTGGTGAAAATTAAGTAATATTTCATCATTTTACATAATTTTAAATCGGTTTTGTAGCAATTATTGCATCCCTACCGAAGTGCTAATGGTGATACATACTTTCTTGATGCAGGGCGATTCAAAGTACAGTTAAAGGATTCCCAAGGCCATTGTTGAATTTGAGTACTGAATCATTTGCTAAGGTGGTGGATAGCGCATTTGAAACACAATTGGTCCCTTCTTTTGACCCTTACAGAAATGGCCTTAACTTTCTCCTTGCATCCTATCTTATTCCCTATGTTGGGCTCACGGGGTATGTTGGAGCAAGCGCCGAACTCCAAGATCCTAAGTCTAAGAGGGTAAGCCTCAAATTTGACAATCAACTTTATCCAATTTTTTTTTCTTTTGAGAAGAATGGAAGTTACAAATGAGTGGTGTTTAAGATAAGACAAATTTTACTATATAAACTTTATAAATTGATGCGTTAATAATAACAAAAAAAGTAATTTAAATATTTATTTATTATGTTTTTGAAGTAACACCAATCATATTCATAGTTAAGTTAGTTTGTAAAGTCTTTGTAATAAGTTTGGTGGTAGGTTATATATATATATATAATAAAAAATGAAAATCTTTTGACTTTTTGTTGACTTCTTATAATTTTACCACATAAGCTTTTCAAAATTCACATTTTCCCACATTAGTTTTCTTTTTCTTTTTTTGTTACATTCAATGAAGATTCTCTATAAAACCTCATATATTTACATCATCCATTAGAATATTATCACTTTATATTTTCTTTAAATAGTAGAACAAGTAATTTTTTATATACAAACACAATCATAATAAAGCCTATTAAAATCTCATTCCATATTAAAAAAAAAAAAAGGCAACAAAGAGAGATTACCATATTTTGTTGAACTTTTTCGTGCATTTCACGCATTATTGACTAATAATACTATATAATAATGATGCATGCGTGTGTGAATGTTCAGCTTGTTGCTGGCCTTTTGGGTGTGGAATCAGGCCAAGATGCAGTTATTCGTGCATTGCTATATGAGTATAAAAATATCAAGGTCAAGCCATACGGGAAAACTGTTGCAGAGTTTACGAGCCGCTTTTCACAGCTCAGGGATAAGCTAGGAAATGCAGGTGTAAAAGATGAAGGTCTTGTGGTTCCTAAGGATGAGGGCGCTGAGGGATTAATTACAGGCAATGTGCTTGCTGGGGACAAATACTCAGTTGCATATGACAGAACTCCCGAGGAGATATTGAGGATTGTATATGGGAGTGGCGATGAGCGGAAACCTGGGGGTTTCTATCCAAAGGGAGCTGATGGTCGTATTGCCAAATCTCATTTGTCTAAAGCTTACTAGAATACTATTGTAGCTATATGTGTGTTACTGAATTCACTGATTTTCAACTACTTTGTGGTCCTATATAAGAATAAGAAGTTCTCTTTAATAATGTGATAAAGGGGAATATTGTTTTGTATGTAATCATCAATGTGTTCAAAAGCTTAGACTCCTAATTCGTAGCTATATGTGTGTTACTGAATTCACTGATTTTCAACTACTTTGTGGTCCTATATAAGAATAAGAAGTTTTCTTTAATAATATGATAAAGGGAAATATCGTTTTGTATGTAATCATCAATGTGTTCAAAAGCTTAGACTCCTAATACATACGATCACCTTCTTTTTTATAAGAAAATCACTTATATTGCAAGATTCATCTTCTAAACAAAATCGTATTGACTTGAATAATTTTCTTTTAGATTCTAAGCTATGAGAAAATGTCTTATCTTTTCATATTAATGATCATGATGAAATAAAAATAATATATTTACAAAAAAGGCATTTTTCAACCTCTTGGCCATAATTTCCCTAAAAAAGAAATTAGTGGAATATTTTATCGATTTAATCCTGAACTTTATGTATTTGCACTTGGTTTTTTTTTTATGTGAAGTCAATATATTCAAGTTTTATTTTTATTAACTTTTGTTTAATTTAAGTCCTGAAAAAAAAATTCCTGAACCACAACTGCGAGTATGTGATGACATTAGCATCAACTCCTTATCCACCGTCTCAGATAACAACCCAAATGCATCCTCAAACTTGTATTCTCTGCGAACCCCATTCATCAATGCATTATACATTGCGGTGTTGGGTTCAATCCTCATAACAAGAGATTCCTCGCTTCCTTCACCTTACCATGCTTGCACTTGCACAACCCTGACACTACATTCGTATAGCTCACTGCATTAGGAGAGCACCCTTTTTTTTTTTTTTGATGGAAAGCGGGGGTATTATTGATAGAAACCAAAGTTTATATTACATTAGTTACTGCTCCTGGGTTACATAGTCTAGTCTCCTCCAAGGCAGATAGGTCCCTGATATATGGTACATCAACAAAACTGGGACAGTGCTCATAGACAGTCTCCAAGGTCCTTTGGCGAGTTCCCCGCTTTGCTAGCGCGTCAGCACACCCATTCGCTTCACGGTACACGTGTTGCACGTGCACCTCCCACTTCAGGGTTAACAGGTTCCTGCAATCACAAATTAAAGGCAGCATGTTAGTCGGATAATTTACACAGGGATTTGTTAGCCATGTTAAAACCACTTTGGAGCCTAATTCCAACTGTAGGTGCTTTGTGCCCTTGTCCCAGGCCATTTCAAGGCCCCGTCTGACTGTCGCCAGTTCCGCCAAATTGTTTGTTGCCAGTCCCATATGAAGGGAAAACCCAAAGATCCACCGACCCCAGTGGTCTCGTAACACACCTCCTGCCTCTGCAAGTCCGGGATTTCCTAGTGCACTTCCATCTGTGTTAAGTTTAAGGAAGGGAGGTGGGGGCGGGTACCATCTTATGATTTGAGGAATCCGGCTTGGGGTTTGGTGGACGGTGCTAGCCAGGAAATGGAATTCAGTGGCTGCTTGCACCGATGAGTACAGGAGGGAATGTTGGGTGATGGATTGGTGGTTAAAGATTCTCTCATTACGGGCAAGCCATAGTTTCCAGCACGTGAACGGAAAGAAGACTTTCCAAGGGATGAGATGAGGAAGAGTAGGCCTCTCTGAGGTGGCATTAGAGTGTAACCAATCTTGCAGTGGCTGAGCGAAGAAGGATAGGGGCAATACCCCCGGAGCTTGGCACCAGATTTCTCTCGCCCAAGGGCAGTCTCGGAGAATGTGAATAGTGGTTTCAGGAGAATGGCAACGGGAGCAAAGAGAGTCCACGTGTAGGCGCCCAAAAGCAAGGAAAGTTTTTGTGGGAAAGCAGTTTCGCAAAGCCTTCTAGAGGAAGACTTGGATTTTTTTTGGGCATGGTAAAGAGCACAGCCATTTCCACCTGGCTTTATTCCAAGGCACCTGGTGTTGATGGTACAGAAAAGTTGTGGCGGATTTCACAAAGCAAGTACCCTTATTGTGGGGCCATAGGTAGGCATCCGAGAGTTGAGCGAAACGGGGCACCGAGATACCTTGAATAAGGCTGTGGATCTGGGGAGGAAGAGGCGGGTTTAGGGATTCAAGCGACCACTCATGGTGTGACCATAGCTCCTTAACTCTTCGGTCATCCTCCTGGGGAGGAGAGGACCCTCAATATAGCTGCGTAAAGTGCCATTGGGGAGCCATGGGTCCTACCAAATTCAAATGGTCTGGCCATCTCCGATATACCAGCGCATCCCTTCGCGGAGAAGATTGGCCCCTATCAAGATAGCGGTCCATATGTGAAATCCTCGGGAAGGTCGCGGGATGGTAAATAAAGTAGTCTGGGGGAAATATTTTGCTTGAAGCACTCGGGCCCATAGCGACGTGGGGTTAGAGAACAGGCGCCAGGCCTGATTCATGAGGATAGCCTGGTTTCTGTGGCGGTGGATGGGATTCCTAATCCGCCCGCTTCCTTGGGAAGAGTAACAGTGTCCCAACTAACTGTGTGACAACACCTGTGCTGATCGGAGCCTCCCTAGAGGAAATTCCGACTTAATTTGTCAATTTGGTGGCAAATTTTCTGAGGAAGGAGCGTGGTTTGCATCGCGTAGGTCCGGATGGAAGTGATAGAGGCTTTAATAAGAGTGGCCCGACCAGCCATCGACAGATACTTAGTTTGCCATCCCTCAATACGCTTACTGATATTCTCCACCAAGTATTGGTATGAGCTGGCCGTACGACGGGTGGTGAAAATAGGTGTCCCTAAATAGGTACCTATACGGTCAGTGGTAGGGAGTCCAAGAATTCCTTCTAGCTACTCTTTAATGCGCTGAGGGGTGCGGGGAGAAAACCACACTCTTGATTTGGTAATACTCATAAGTTGGCCGGAAGACTCACAAAACCTAGATAAAATCTGACCAAGATTCCTACAATCCCTAGTCGTGGCCCTCGTAAAGAGGAACATATCATCCGCAAAAAATAAGTGCGAGAGGCGGACCCGTCTTCGAAAGGAGATCGGGTGGAAACGCTTATCTTGAACCGCCTCAGTCAACTGGATGGATAAACGTTACAAGCAGAGAATGAACAGATATGGGGAAAGCGGATCTCCCTGTCTTAGACCCCAACTGGGGACCACTTCTGGAAGGGGGGAGCCATTCCAAAGCACGTGGAATCGAGTGTAGGATATCATATTCATGATGAGAGTGATGAGGGTGGGGGGCAGTTGAAAGAATTCAAGCGTATCCTGAATATAATGTCACTCCAGCCGATCATAGGCTTTTTCAAGATCCAGTTTAAGAGCAACATACCCAGTCTGACCCCGCCTTGAAATGAAAGTTCTGATCACCTCCTGGACAATGATAATGTTGTCACTCGTACGCCGACCTGGCACAAAACCAGCTTGACAAGGGTTAATCACCTCTTCCATATAGGGTTTGAGCCGCTGGACAATGATACGAGACACCAATTTGTAAAGGGTATTGCACAGACTAATAGGACGAAACTGGGTGATGAGCTCAAGGTGGGCTATTTTTGGGATAAGCACCAAATTTGTGATACCCCAACTAGGCGAGATCATGAGCTGGGTAAAGATATCTTGAATGACCTGAACAATGCTTGGGCCTAAACTCGCCCAATGGATTTGGAAAAAAAGCGCATGATAGCCATCCGGCCCCGGGGCCTTTGTAGGGGGAAGACCTCGGAGAGTTTGGAAAATTTCTTCAGGAGGAGGGGTTCTAGTTAAATTTTGAGCTAGGTTTAGGAATGGGCTATTGGGACAAAAAGGCCTATTAGTCCTAGGGGAGGCACACCGAGTGGGAGTAGAAGCCTGGAATAGTTTTTTGAACGTGGTCTGAATGTGATGGGTCAAGGCTTCTCCATTAAGCCATAGTCCAGTGTCATCTTTCAGAGTTATAACCCTAGTTTGACTGCGGCGTTGAATGGTCTTGAGATGGAAATATTTGGTATTGGCATCCCCATAGTTTAACCACATAATTCGCGATTTGAGGCGCCAAAACAAATATTCTTGGTGTAGGGTAGTATTATACTCCTACATAAGGCAGTGCTCAAGCGAGTATAAAAAGGGGGATGGGTTCCTAGCTAACGCCACTTGAATGCCATGAAGTCTAGCTAACAGGCGGTTTTTGTGGTGGAAGAGGTTTCCAAAGTGATTTTTGTTCCAAGACTGAATGTGTTTAGTTAAAGCATCAAGGCGCCGAGGGAACCTAGATAAAGAGGAAGAAGCCGAAGGAATTTGTTCAAAAGCTTTCTAGCTCTCATCTATAAGGGCAGGGAAGGTGGGGTCAGTGAGCCACATTTGCTCAAACCTAAAGGGCTTGGGGGTTTCCGTTCCCTCAAATCAGTGGATAGTAAAATGGGGCAGTGGTCAGACTTGACCCTAGGGAGATGGTGGATTTCCACTGCAGGAAATAGGGTTGCCCATTCAGCATTACCCAATCCTCTATCCAACCATTCTCTAATGGTGGTGTGCCAGCACGGACTTTTATTGGTCCACGTATAGCGCGGGCCATGAAATCCTAGGTCTATAAGCCCACAATTATCCATGCAATTCCTAAAGGCTGACATGCGGGTCCTATTGACAGGAAGACCACCCAGTTTTTCCTCATCCGAAATCATATCATTAAAATCCCCTAGGAGCACCCACGGAAGAGAAACATGCAAAGCAAGATCTTGGAGATATCCCAAAAAAATTTGCGCTTATGAAACTGGGGAGGGGCGTAGACAGCAATAAGTAAAAAGGAGACAGAGAAAGATTGTACCTTTACAAGCGCATGGATGCTATGTTCACTGCAGGTGATGATCTCGACAAAGAAGGTGGGACTCTCATTCCACAGCATCCATATACCTCCAGAGTATCCAGTGGGGCCCACCCTATGAGAGTGGGTGTAAGGGAGGGTATCTATCACAGCCTGAGCCCTGGCTTCAGCAATGCGGGGCTTAATGATAATTAACATGTTAGGTCGATGCCTACGGTGGAGCTCATAGGCATGGTCACAGAACATCTCATTACCTGCTCCTTGGCAGTTCCAGGCAATCATCTTCATGGTTGTGGAGTAGGGATTAAGGGAATCATTTGGAACTCCCCATGTCGGCAGAGTCCTGGTTGCAGTTGAGGTGGGCCACTGGTGCCTCGCCGTGGTGGTCTTGATGCGATATAGTGCTTCCACGTCGTCGAGCCTAGCCCAGTGCGTGCCGGACACGACAAATGGTAGGCTGTGGCTTGAGAACATGACAATGTAAAGATTGGGCTCGTCTTCCCGCATGGCAATGTTTACTTCACTTCGATCCAGGAGGCGGAAAATGGCTGCGGGCAGTAGGTCCGAGGAGTCCGCACTGGATGAGCTTGCTGGAACACTCCTTTGTCGGACTGGTGGGGCTCGTGATGACCTTGCTGGGGGGTGGTAAGGATGACCCAAACGTAGCACCCGACCATGGGAGCGAGGCCTGTGGGAGGGTGGTGGTTAGGCTGGTGGTTCGAGTCGCAGCGGCAGACTCGGGGATTGGGACACTTGGTTCCACACCATTGCTGTCTGTGGGTGAACCGGTATCCGGACAAAACTCATTGTCTCTTCTTGCAAATGTTCCAATGACAGGCTGCTCCAAATTTGTTCGAGTTCCTCCATCACCTGAGCATGGGTTGGAGGAGAGTGAGTCTGACTGCTCATGGTGGGAGGGGCTGCCATGTGAGAGTTGCTTTGGGGTGTGGTTGAGAGGTGGAGGTCGGGATCCGTTGGTGTTGTGGTCGGGGAAGGTTGATCTGAGGACGGAGCCATTTTTCAAGTGAGAATCAGTGGAGTGTGTTTCGGGTGAGGAGGGTTGCTTGACGTTAGTTGGGTGCAGGCTTGGGACGTCCTTGTTATGTGCATGGGGCTGAGAGGATAGAGGCGTGGCTGAAGCATGCACACGGACAGGTGCCAGCTCACGAGGCCTTTGGTGTAGGCTAGAACACTCAGCCATGCATGGCTCAAGCATGCACGCCTTTGTCCTTTTACGTGGCTCCCCATGCAGCTGCTTGGTGTGTTGTTTAGACACCTCACCGAGCTGGTTTTGACGTGTCTCACTAGGCACGTCCAAGGCATGGGTTGATGCCAAGTCATTTTGGTGCATGCGTGATTCAACGCCATGATAAGTGGGACTATGGCCAAGTGGAGGAACCGAGGATAAAGAACTAGGATGTGGGGGCTTACCACGTGGATGTTGATCTGTTGGGCGATTCCTTCCTCGCATGCAACACGTTTGAACAGTTTTCCAAGGCGTGGACACTTGCTTTTGCTCAAGCGGTGGGTCGGTTTGGTGAGGTGGGGCCAAGGAGTGAGTCAGTTGGGATGTTTGCTCAGTGTTGGTTTCCGGGCACTGGAGTTCTCAGTGACCAATTCTGCCACACTTGTAGCACAACATTGGGAGGTTTTCGTACACAATGTCTTGCCAAAAGGAGCCTATTTTGACACGATTAGGCAGTGGATTGGCTATGTTAATTTGGACACAGACTCTAGCGTATCTCCCCCGAATGGCGGCACTCGTAATGGCATCCACTTTTAAGAGTTTGCCCAATTTTTGTCCCACATATTTAAGAAACTCCGGGTGGTAGTATTCTATAGGAAGTTGTTCTAGACGAATCCAAACCGCCGTTTTTGTGATTTTGGCGATATGCGGATGAAAATCCGCCTCCCATGCCTGTACATGTAAGTATTGGTCTCCCACGAACCATGGCCCATCCATGAGGGCATGGTGATAGTCTTTGATGACATCAAATCGCATAATAAAATAACCATAGCCAATATCGATTAAATGCATTGTACCTGTGGGGCGCGAAATACCGGCTAACCTGGTTTGGAGTGCCCGATACCCCAGCGGTCAACCCATGAGTTTAAGAATAATGCTCGTTTTCCACGATCCCGCCAGCTGGTTCTTTAGTTCTGGTGTGATCTGGATCTCCCAAGTCTCAACAGTATGGCCATCTTCGGATTCTGGGTGGATGTCTTCGCGTGGAGTCTGCTAGTCAGTGTTGCGTTCCGTATCTGAGTGGTCCACCAGGTCGTCCTCATCCTCGTCACAGATTGAGTCTTCCATGGTGGTTGCTTGGATAACCTCGGCGTAGGTTTTCTTGCGTGAGTTGTTCTTCAGGAAGTTATTTTCAAGGTCGTTCGCATCGGGGTGTAGAGCTTGGTTTTCAGTCATTCTCCAGCTATCTACACTTCTGTTTAGTTCTCCAAAAGAAGTACCCAACTTTCCGGAAAGCACCCTTTATTCGTCATTTCTATTATTGCCTTTGAAACTAAGTGATAGTGTGGGGTTTTCTACATGTTTCTCATTTTTTTGGTCAGTTTTTTTATTTATTTATTTAATTCTTACTACTTTCATTGACATAAGAAGATTCTCCTATGACATCATCCACATGTTCTGATGAATTCTGTGCTAATCTTGAACGGAAGCAAAGCCACGATGTTGTTGCTGCTTGCTGTGATGTATCTGCATTTACTGGGAGTTTGGAAATAGCTTTACTGATTTTGTGTCGGCTTTTAAAAGATTATATAAAAAAAATTAATAAAAAGAGAACTTGAATATATCGAGTTATTGACAAAAAAAAATTCTTGAAATTTTACAATTTCCTTCTTCAAGTTTTCAAATTTTGAATTGTTATATGATAGTTCATTATGAGTATTAATTGTTATTATGGGTAACTATGACCACTTTATTTTGTTAAGTTTGTCTAACATTTTTATTTTTATGTAGTTGTTATTATTTATTTGTCTTTGTTTTTATAAAAATATTTTAAACTAAATGGATAAACTCAACTCATTGGTTTTGTATTAAATATTGACGCACATAACCACATTCATTTATACATAAATAATACACTATGTGTCTACTTAACCAATAAAATACTTGAACAATCACTAACTATACAATTTTTTTTTCTTGAATTTTTCTTACTTTATAACAAAAAATTATTATAACATGATAACAATACACACACATGCAACAAACTTTCTCTATTTCCTAATTACTAAATCATATAAAGTTATATTATATTAGGGTCATGTTAACGGATACTCTTAGGACAATTGTTATATTTCCCATAAAAGTAATGACAAAACATTTCTCTTATATTTATACTGTACACACAAACTTCCACACACATTATTATTTACACAAATAACATTATAACAAAAAACAATGCACACAATCAATATTAGATACACTCATACACATATAATATAAAAAGATAATGCTAGAGATACAAACTATTTTACAAAAAAATTTACAAACTACTGTTGTGGTGAGTGATTATTGGTAAATGAAAAAGTGGATATTAATGGTAGGCCTAACTAAAAACCAATAACAAGTTGGCCACATCAACATTTTGTAAAAATTGTAAAATAATTTATGGTTGTAACATTGCTCTAATATAAATTTATGACAGAGTGACACTTACAATCTACAAACACTTATTCTTACTCTTAGAGTTTGAAATATTTGCAATAAGGGTATATAAAATTTAAGTCAGGGTGTACAAAAATAATATTTTTAAAAAAAAATCTGAGTATTAAATTAACAAAAAAATATTATATATATATATATATATATATATATATATATAATTTTAAAAAAAAATTGAAGTCAAGGGGTTCATTTGAACTTCCTGAACAAAGTATAACGCCACCCCTGCAGACACATGCGATGACGATTTGATCTTTTTTGGTTAAGTGAAAAATGAAAATAATAAATTAAACTTACAAGAACTAAGTGTTAATCCCAAACCCTTCTTAAAATGACGTGATTATTTTCTAACAAAATATAGTTGATACAATATATTATATTTTCTAAATTAAACTATCTAGATTTTTTATTTGAAAGTCTTTTAAATTTTGTAAGTTTTTTTTTAAAGGAAGTATAGTGCAATTTATATTAAATTATTATATAAGGCGAGATATTTTGTAAGTAATGCAATTTGAGGTTGGAATTTATTTCTAATGCTCCTTATAAACGGTTCATCCTCTATACATCTTGAATGACCTAAAGAGGAAGCAGATTTAAGTAAATCCATTACTTATATTAGGAAAAAAAAAATTCAAGACTTTTTTTTTTTGGAGAAACAAAATAATTTTATTAAGACTTTAATAACATAAAAAAAACGTAATTTTGTCAAGACCTTACCAACATTACGTTGAGATTGACGTAATTTTCAATGAAATAGCTTCTCTTTTTACACAAACTCTGAAGCATCACTGAACTAGACAGAATGGATTGAATGTATCAAAGTGGACCGAATGGATGGAATGGACTAAAATGAACCAAAGTAGACCGAAATGCTACACTAATGTGACTCAATAGGAATATAGTAACAACAAATTCTATGTTTCAATTTTTAGATATTATATAGATATTATATAGATGCGGTTTACTTTAGTCTATCTTCTTTGTCCTTTCTCCGTTATATTAATTGGTTGTAAGGGGGAAATGTGTTTGGGTGGTTGACTGTAGCAGGCAATCTGATCTGCAGGAAATTTTGTATCAAAGTTGCTCTATAGGTTGGATTACACTTGCAACATTATTTTATTTTTTTATTGCGTAAGATGTCTTCTTAAAAAAAAAAAAAAATTCTAGAATCTCTTGTTGCAATTTGAGATTTGACAATGCCTTGCTATTCAATTATTATTTGTGCGTCTTTGTGCAATATATCTTTATTCTTTTAGAATCCTCTTATTTATAATAATTACTCTTTACTATTACACATAGGCACCAATAAGTTTTTGGCAAACTATGGCCCCAAGATTGGTTCTTATTCGATCATAAAAAATTTTATCAATTAAACTAATTAAAATTTATCACAAGATTTTACTCCTAGATTAATTTGAATTAACCATTAAAGCAACTCTATTTTCTCACTTTCCTTACATTTTAAGTTATTAAAAAGTGGACTGATACTCTTCATTTAATGTGAACCGCCACCTGTAAGTGTAGCGATGGTTGTTCCAATATAATGTTCCATCATAGATTTGATAGAAACAGAGACGTGCCAAGGCCAATTATTCTTATGGATGAGGGGTGCAATACAAAACGGGTCCAAAATAAACATGGCATGATATGATACATGGTTAACCTGAAGGAGACCCAATGTAGTGCCAATTCAGTTTATATTGCCTAAAGCAAATAAAAGTAAAGATCACATGCTTTTGACAGTACAAATTAATCCAATGAAAACAAGTCTAGAGTCACATTTGATATACTAGTATATTGCACTTTTAATCATTTTACTGTAATGGGTACGATAGTGTTAAAACGTGACAAGAACCACCCCTGGGTTGGAGGCTATATCCATTACCACTTTTCATATGCAAAATGACCCAAAATATTACTATTACCAAGATCTGATTTTCCCTTAGTAACCAAGTGACAGGCTGCAGAAGAATCCATTTCTCGGTTTTTGTTATGGAGACAAAACTCTTGCAGTTGAACAGTACTCTTCTATGTGTTCAAGAACTTTTACAGAACCCGGCAGCCTTCTATACTGTATTTGCATGATTGAGTTCTCAAACCTGTGCATTATTGGAGTATCAGAAAATTCTCAAAACTGTGAATTACTAGTATAACTGTATAAGCAATATTGCAGACTTGAGATGACAAACAATTATTTAATAAAATTATAACTTCAACAATAATCATGGGGTTCAAACTGAATTCATGACTATGAATCATATTCAAGTTAATTCAGTTGCAGGCATATGCCCACCAGTAATAGTGATGCAGTTTCTTTCAGCTCAATGTCAACCTTACACAGAAAACTACAGTTCCATTACGTGTCAGACACTCAAAAATAAGCTTCAATAAGATTTTTATGTGTTCTTTCAAAATTCAGACTTTATAGGGGGCAATATGTGCTACTGGTTCAGCTAGGACCCTCACAAAGCCAATGCAAAGATGAGAAGCCTGTCCAAGAAATCAGAGATGCAATTTGAACCTGCTGTAGGCTATCTACTAGTTTAACAGTAAGCATCAAACCATTAATTGCAAATAACAGCATCAGATATACTTTGATATTGATGAAGCCCTTAAAATTTCTCGCAGGCTTTCACAGCTTATATACTTTAGTACATACCTTAACCAGATATGGATTTGCGAGATGTAGGTCTCCAGAGTTATCTTTCCAAGCCATCTAGAAAACCAAAGAATTAATATCATGAATCTTATTCAAAGATAAATGAATTGAAAATAAGAGGAAAAGCAAGAAGAATCTACTTGAAGTTGCCCCCAGAGAGTGGCCTTATGACTTCTATATAAGGATAATTCCATGACAAATGAATTAAAATAAAGGCCACTTACGCAAAAAGGGTCAAACTGTAGCTACGAAAATGCTGGGTGACATTTCGCAAACATATGTAGACCCTGATCAACAATATTGAATGATACATCACATATTAGCAGAAGGTTTTGATTAGTGCAAAACACCAAACACATTTGAGTTAAGATATGCATACGTTATTGGAATCCACGAAGTGTATGGATGGAATTTGTTGTAGGTGATCTTGTCTAGCTTGTATATATACTCGAACCACATGTATCCCACCTAGAAATCCACCAGAACTGTTTGCATGAGAAATGAACATTTAAAAAACAGAATTTTGTTTAATCATAAAAATTACCATTAAAGATGTCAATGCAACAGCCGTTTTAATTGATATTCTGCGCTTTGCTTCTGTTTCTTCCAATTTCTCCATCCACCTTTCAACCTACAATAAATCGTGCCAATTACGTAGCCATTCACTCAAATGAAAGAGGTAACTATAGAAATGTTTTTAGTTCATTGCACAAATTAAAACTTACAGTTGGATGATAATAAGCATAAATCATCCCAATTATCCATATGTAGCGATCAAGGCCTGAACGGATATGCCACTCATGCAATCGGGGCAATTGTGATTTTGCAGGATTTGGGTCAGTGTAACCTGCAATGATTTGATGATTTGAGGAATTTAGGTCAGTATGACCAGCAATGTTCTAACAGGGAATATGAAGCTCTGACAAGTCACTAACCAAGAAGGAATGTTAACGGGCTCCAAATCAATTCAAACACTCCAGGTACTTCCCATACTAAGATAACTACCAAGAAGCAACCAAGGATTTTTACAGCCATGACTGACCCAATCTCATTATACTTGTTCAGAATACCAAGCGCCCCATAAACCATAAGAGTGAAAGGGGTGTGCATGGGGCAAATGTAGTATAGCATGTAACTGTTGTTAAGGATGATACAAGTGAAAAATACCAAGAAATTAAGCCTCCACATCATCTGCTTACAAAAAAATACAAAACTTATTGTTTATTATTATTATGATGAATGATATAATGTATTTGTAACTACTGAATTTTTCCCTCACATTGATTTAATGATGGTTGAAAGTACAATAAATTCCCCTGACCAAGACACACAAGAACCCCCCAGGAGTTAACACATTCCTAAACTTATTTAATCATTGACTATTGGACTGTTTAAATATGTTTTTTCTGGACTAGGTGTAATTTTACCCTTACCGCTGAATGACTGATTTGAACTATGATGATGTAAAAGGACCAATAATATAACAAACTAGCAACACTAACATGTTTATTGAGCTTTATTGTTGTCTTTTGTTAGGGTGCGGCCTCTATCTCTTGCTTAGGCGGACTTACACCACACCAATAGCCTTTAAGCTGTATTTCAAAGGCCCATCATCGAGTTTCAACTTTGCTACCCCATATTCTATTTGGGAACAAAAAAAAATTTCCCCTCAACAGATGTTTATCCCAAAGGACACCTTTGTCACGAAGGGTATATTTGTCCCGACAGATATATCAATCCAGAATAGTATATTTGGCCTTATAGGTATACTAATCCCGAAGGGTATATTTGTCTCGACAGGTATATTTGGCCCGACGGGTGTATTAATCCCAAAGGGTATATTTGGCCTCACGAGTGTATTGATCCCGAATGGTATATTTGTCCCGACGGGTATATTGATCTTGAAGGGTATATTTGTCTCAATGGGTATATTAATCCCAAAGGGTATATTTGGCCCGACGAGTATATTGATCTCAAAGAGTATATTTGCCCCAAAAGGTGTATTGATCCCGAATAGTATATTTGTCTCAACGAGTATATTGATTCCAGTGAGTATATTTGGCCCGCGGGTATATTGATCTTGAACGATATATTTGTCCCGATGGGTGTATTGATTTCGAAGGGTATATTTGGCTTGAAGGATGATTCAAGCCTGAAGGGTCTAAGAAACCCGAAGGGCATTGCCAACACGATGGGCAAAAGGAGTTAGAAAATTTTCCTGGTCAAAATATCTTTATCATATATATATATATATATATATATATATATATATATACTCATTTTTTTGAGAGAGTTCCAAACCAAGACACCAATCAGGTTTTGGTGTAAGCAAAGATTAAAACCCAAACCAAATCTCACCAATTTTATATAAAACCCCAATTTTTATGATAATAATTGTTGAACAAAGTTTAGTTACAAAATTGATTGTAACCTAAGGCTACAGCATTACTCAATAAAATTAATATTATTAGATATTTTGAAAATGTAATCGTTGAATTGCATGTTCTTTTCACTCTTAATAAACATGTCCAATTTTATGTCAATCGGATATTATTTAGTATATAATCTATAAGCTTATATTTTATGTATAATCTTAAACTATAAAAACTAATAAGTAAAACAATTTATTGCTGACATAGCTATTAATTTTTAATTTTCTTGAAATTTTGTAAGTATAGAGTATATAAGAAGAAGATGTAATTTAATGGTGGAATTCTCAAAATTCATCTTCAATAAAAAGATATTGAGTAAGATTGTAGTCTTAGGCTACAATCAATTTTGTAACTAAACTTTATCCTTTTTAAAAAAAAAAAAAATGGTTAGACAATGTCTTTTCTCCTTATAGTAAGGTCTTGAAAATATTAGATTAATATGAGACTTATCCAACAAAAATACAATCAGAAAATATGGAGAAAAAATAATTGTAAATTGAAAGGGAATAAATATGAATTTTGATCCATTCTCATTCTTCCTGATTGCCTTTCCTTTATTTCTTTCTTTCCTATTTCATCTTTTTCTTTTTCTTTTTCTATTTCTATAATCATGATTGTCATTCTTGCTTTGACTGTTTTTGACAAAGGTGCAAAATTTTAGTTATGTTTTTACCTTTTCATTTATCCCATATCAACATTGATATGGATCCTTTATATGCTTGAAAGTATATCCAGAAGTAATTTTGGGACATTTTCATGATAAGAAATATTATAAATGATAATTATGTATCCTAGCATGATTTTGGGACATTTTCATGACAAGAAATAATCCAAAATTATAATTATAATTTTTAAAGCAATTTTATTTGAGATAATTACACAAAAATCAAATTTACTTATAGTGTTTTGCCTTTATCAGCTTACCAATTTTAATTACATTCACCAATGAAACCATACTAATCCTGTGCCAACTAGAAACTCTATATATAAGACTGACGAATTATAGGGTCAATCAAACACACATCACTTGCAAAGAAAGAAGTCAAGACATGATGTTTCTAGCTACTTCCATTGTCACTAAAATTGCATTTCTTATCCTCTTCCTCCTTCCAAAATCCTATTCTTCTAAAATCACAAAATCTAATTCCTCACTCCCAGAGGTTGATATTGATCTTTTGGAATTTCCTCTAAACTTAGAGTACCTTGAAGCTGAATTCTTCTTGTATGGCGCTTTGGGTTATGGCCTGGATAAATTTGCACCAAATTTAACCTTGGGAGGTCCAACACCCATCGGCAGTAAACGTGCAAATCTAGGCCCCTTTACTAGAGATGTCATTAAGCAGTTTGCTCTCCAAGAAGTTGGGCACCTAAGGTTCTATGTCTAATATTTATTTTCTTTCACACTAATGTTTAATATATCACATTTTTTGACATTGTCACTTCAGTTTGTGAACTTTTTTCATAAAATAATTAAGTAATATTTCTTTTTCTTTTTTTTGGTGAAAATTAAGTAATATTTCATCATTTTACATAATTTTAAATCGGTTTTGTAGCAATTATTGCATCCCTACCAAAGTGCTAATGGTGATACATACTTTCTTGATGCAGGGCGATTCAAAGTACAGTTAAAGGATTCCCAAGGCCATTGTTGAATTTGAGTGCTGAATCATTTGCTAAGGTGGTGGATAGCGCATTTGAAACACAATTGGTCCCTTCTTTTGACCCTTACAGAAATGGCCTTAACTTTCTCCTTGCATCCTATCTTATTCCCTATGTTGGGCTCACGGGGTATGTTGGAGCAAGCGCCAAACTCCAAGATCCTAAGTCTAAGAGGGTAAGCCTCAAATTTGACAATCAACTTTATCCAATTTTTTTTTCTTTTGAGAAGAATGGAAGTTACAAATGAGTGGTGTTTAAGATAAGACAAATTTTACTATATAAACTTTATAAATTGATGTGTTAATAATAACAAAAAAAGTAATTTAAATATTTATTTGTTATATTTTTGAAGTAACACCAATCATATTCATAGTTAAATTAGTTTGTAAAGTCTTTGTAGTAAGTTTGATGGTAATTTATATATATATATATATATATATATATATATATATAAAATATAAAATGAAAATATTTTGATGTTTTATTGACTTCTTGTAATTTTACCACGTAAGCTTTTCAAAATTCACATTTTCCTACATTAGTTTTCTTTTTCTTTTCTTTTTAAATTCAATGAAAATTCTCTATAAAACCTAATATATTTACGTCATCCATTAGAATATTATCACTTTATATTTTCTTTAAATAGTAGAACAAGTAATTTTTTATATACAAACACAATCATAATAAAGCCTATTAAAATCTATCATTCCATATTTTTTTTTTAAATGCAACAAAGAGAGATTACCATATTTTGTTGAACTTTTTCATGCATTTCACGCATTATTGACTAATAATGCTATATAATAATGATACATGCGTGTGAATGTTCAGCTTGTTGCTGGCCTTTTGGGTGTGGAATCAGGCCAAGATGCAGTTATTCGTGCATTGCTATATAAGTACAAAAATATCAAGGTCAAGCCATACGGGAAAACTGTTGCAGAGTTTACGAGCCGCTTTTCACAGCTTAGGGATAAGCTAGGAAATGCAGGTGTAAAAGATGAAGGCCTTGTGGTTCCTAAGGATGAGGGCGCTGAGGGATTAATCACAGGCAATGTGCTTGCTGGGGACAAATACTCAGTTGCATATGACAGAACTCCCGAGGAGATATTGAGGATTGTATATGGGAGTGGCGATGAGCGCAAACCTGGGGGTTTCTATCCAAAGGGAGCTGATGGTCGTATTGCCAAATCTCATTTGTCTAAAGCTTACTAGAATACTATTGTAGCTATATGAGTGTTACTGAATTCACAGATTTTCAACTACTTTGTGGTCCTATATAAGAATAAGAAGTTTTCTTTAATAATGTGATAAAGGGAAATATTGTTTTGCATGTAATCATCAATGCGTTCAAAAGCTTAGACTCTTAATTCATACGATCACCTTCTTTTTTATAAGGAAATCAATTATATTGCAAGATTCATCTTCTAAACAAAATCGTATTGACTTGAATAATCTTCTTTTTGATCCTAAACTATGAGAAAATGTCTTATCTTTTCATATTAATGATTATGATGAAATAAAAATAGTATATTTACAAAAATGCATTTTTCAACCTCTTGGCCATAATTTCCCTAAAAAAGAAATTAGTGGAATATTTTATCGATTTAATCCTGAACTTTATGTATTTGCACTTGGTTTTTTTTTATGTGAAGTCAATATATTCAAGTTTTATTTTTATTAAATTTTGTTTAATTTAAGTCATGAAAAAATTTCCTGAACCGCAACTACGGGTATGTGATGACATTAGCATCAACTCCTTATCCACCGTCTCAGATAACAACCCAAATGCATCCTCAAACTTGTATTCTCTGCAAACCCCATTCATCAATGCATTATACACTGCAGTGTTGGGTTCAATCCTCATAACAAGAGATTCCTCACTTCCTTCACCTTACCATGCTTGCACTTGCACAACCCTGACACTACATTCGTACAGCTCACTGCATCAGGAGAGCACCCTTTATTCGTCATTTCTATTATTGCCTTTGAAACTAAGTGATAGTGTGGGGTTTTCTACATATTTCTCATTTTTTTGGTCAGTTTTTTTTATTTATTTAATTCTTACTACTTTCATTGACATAAGAAGATTTTCCTATGACATCAATCACATGTTCTGATGAATTCTGTGCTAATCTTGAACGGAAGCAAAGCCATGATGTTGTTGCTGCTTGCTGTGATGTATCTGCATTTACTGGGTGTTTGGAAATAGCTTTACTGATTTTGTGTCGGCTTCTAAAAGATTACTAGTGGCAGACACATGCGATGACGATTTGATCTTTTTTGATCAAGTGAAAAATGAAAATAATAAATTAAACTTATAAGAACTAAGTGTTAATCCCAAACCCTTCTTAAAATGATGTGATTATTTTCTAATAAAGTATAGTTGATACAATATATTATATTTTCTAAATTAAAATATCTAGATTTTTTATTTGAAAGTCTTTTAAATTTTGTAAATTTTTTTTTAAAGGAAGTATAGTGCAATTTATATTAAATTATTATATACGGCGAGATATTTTGTAAGTAATGCAATATGAGGTTGGAATTTATTTCTAATGCTCCTTATAAACATTTCATCCTCTATACGTCTTGAATGGCCTCAAGAGGAAGCAGATTTAAGTAAATCCATCACTTATATTAGGAAAAAAAAATTCAAGACTTTTTTTTTTTTGGAGAAACAAAATAATTTTATTAAGACTTTAATAACATAAAAAAAATGTAATTTTATCAAGAGCTTACCAACATTACGTTGATATTGACGTAATTTTCAATGAAGCAACTTCTCTTTTTACACAAACTCTGAAGTATCACCGAACTAGACGGAATGGACTGAATGTATCAAAGTGGACCAAACGGAATGAATGGATAGAATGGACTAAAATGAACCAAAGTAAACCGAAATGCTACACTAATGTGACTCAGCAGGAACATAATAACAATAAATTCTACATTTCAATTTTTAGATATTATATAGATGTGGTTTACTTTAGTCTATCCTCCTTGTCCTTTCTCCTTTATATTAATTGGTTGTAAGGGAGAAATGTGTTTGGGTGGTTGACTGTAGCAGGCAATCCGATCTGCAGGAAATTTTGTATCAAAGTTGCTCTATAGGTTGGATTACACTTGCCACATCATTTTTTTTTTTTTATTGCGTAAGATGTCTTCTTAAAATAAAAATAAAAAATAAAAAAAATTCTAGAATCTCTTGTTGCAATTTGAGATTTGACAATGCCTTGCTATTCAATTATTATTTGTGCTTATTTGCACGTCTTTGTGCAATATATCTTTGTTCTTTTAGAATCCTCTGATTTCTAATAATTACTCTTTACTGTTACACATAGGCACCAATAAGTTTTTGGCAAACTGTAGCCCCAAGGTTCTTATTCGATCATAAAAAATTTATCAATTAAGCTAATTAGAATTTACCACAAAATTTTACTCCTAGATTAATTTGAATTAACCATTAAAGCAACTCTATTTTCTCACTTTCCTTACATTTTAAGTTATTAAAAAGTGGACTGATACTCTTCATTTAATGTGAACCGCCACCTGTAAGTGTAGCGATGGTTGTTCCAATATAATGTTCCATCATAGATTTGACAGAAACAGAGACGTGCCAAGGCCAAGTATTCTTATGGATGAGGGGTGCAATACAAAACGGGTCCAAAATAAACATGGCATGATATGATACATTGCCTAAAGCCAATTCAGTTTATATTGCCTAAAGCCAATAAAAGTAAAAATCACATGCTTTTGACAATACAAATTAATCCAATGAAAACAAGTCTTGAGTCACATTTGATATACTAGTATATTGCACTTTTAATCATTTTACTGTAATGGGTACGATAGTGTTAAAACGTGATAAGAACCACCCCTGGGTTGGAGGCTATATCCATTACCACTTTTCATATACAAAATAACCCAAAATATTACTATTACCAAGATCTGATTTTCCCTTAGTAACCAAGTGACAGGCTGCAGAAGAATCCATTTCTCGGTTTTTGTTATGGAGACAAAACTCTTGCAGTGGAACGGTACTCTTCTATGTGTTCAAGAACTTTTACAGAACCCGGCAGCCTTCTATACTGTATTTACATGATTGAGTTCTCAAACCTGTGCATTATTGGAGTATCAGAAAATTCTCAAAACTGTGAATTATTAGTATAACTGTATAAGCAATATTGCAGACTTGAGATGACAAACAATTATTTAATAAAATTATAACTTCAACAATAATCATGGGGTTCAAACTGAATTCATGACTATGAATCATATTCAAGTTAATTCAGTTGCAGGCATATGCCCACCAGTAATAGTGATGCAGTTTCTTTCAGCTCAATTCCTATAGAACTCATTTTTTCAGACTTCAACTTTTCTTGATGGTAAATGCACCATCTATTTTTCAACTTCAAAGCCTAAAATTGAGAGTTGTTCTAAGCATTAGGATGAAGAAAAGCACAGGCCATTCAAAAATTTTCCATTTGTGCCACCTCAAATCGTGCGTTTCTAAATTAATTAGGCCATGACTCAATCCCCATAACATATGCAGCATTGGACAGCACCTAACTCACATGAAAGCACATCAAACTGACTCAGAAATCACAACTATTTGATGAAGAGAATAACTCTTACCAACATCTGAGGAACTTTTAGGAATATAAAAGATAAGGAGTATATAACGCTTGAGACTGCTACTGCTGTAACAATGTTGTGCGTAAGGCGCTTGTTGTCTTTACTGGGGACAAATGCTGTTTTCAATGTATTTGTCAGTTCAAAGAGTCTGTAAGAAATCTGCAAAAATGCCATAAAAATTGTCAACTTTAATTATACACCGATATTTTCAAGATTTTGAGGTATGAACATCTTTTACTTACTGCAACATATATTGAAGTAGTGAGCATAAAATTCAATAATGGGTAGTCGGGGATCAGAGAGAGCAACAATTTTGGCTGACCATCTGGAACACCCGACCTGCAAATTCATTGAATCATTAAAAAAGAGTATTCCATATATGTATCTGAATGGATGAATATATGTGCAAATGTACATACTACATATGCATAACATGTCAACCTTACACAGAAAACTACAGTTCCATTACATGTCAGACACTCAAAAATAAGCTTCAATAAGATTTTTATGTTTTCTTTCAAAATTCAGACTTTATAGGGGGCAATATGTGCTACTGGTTCAGCTAGGACCCTCACAAAGCCAACGCAAAGATGAGAAGCCTGTCCAAGAAATCAGAGATGCAATTTGAACCTGCTGTAGGCTATCTACTAGTTTAACAGTAAGCATCAAACCATTAATTGCAAATAACAGCATCAGATATACTTTGATATTGATGAAGCCCTTAAAATTTCTAGCAGGCTTTCACAGCTTATATGCTTTAGTATACCTTAACCAGATATGGATTTGCGAGATGTAGGTCTCCAGAGTTATCTTTCCAAGCCATCTAGAAAACCAAAGAATTAATATCATGAATCTTATTCAAAGATAAATGAATTGAAAATAAGAGGAAAAGCAAGAAGAATCTACTTGAAGTTGCCCCCAGATAGTGGCCTTATGACTTCCATATAAGGATAATTCCATGAAAAATGAATTAAAATAAAGGCCACTTACGCAAAAAGGGTCAAACTGTAGCTACGAAAATGCTGGGTGACATTTCGCAAACATATGTAGACCCTGATCAACAATATTGAATGATATATCACATATTAGCAGAAGGTTTTGATTAGTGCAAAACACCAAACATATTTGAGTTAAGATATGCATACGTTATTGGAATCCAAGAAGTGTATGGATGGAATTTGTTGTAGGTGATCTTGTCTAGCTTGTATATATACTCAAACCACATGTATCCCACCTAGAAATCCACCAGAACTGTTTGCATGAGAAATGAACATTTAAAAAACAGAATTTTGTTTAATCATAAAAATTACCATTAAAGATGTCAATGCAACAGCCGTTTTAATTAATATTCTGCGCTTTGCTTCTGTTTCTTCCAATTTCTCCATCCATCTTTCAACCTACAATAAATCGTGCCAATTACGAAGCCATTCACTCAAATAAAAGAGGTAACTATAGAAATGTTTTTAGTTCATTGCACAAATTAAAACTTACAGTTGGATGATAATAAGCATAAATCATCCCAATTATCCATATGTAGCGATCAAGGCCTGAACGGAAATGCCACTCATGCAATCGGGGCAACTGTGATTTTGCAGGATTTGGGTCAGTGTAACCTGCAATGATTTGATGATTTGAGGAATTTAGGTCAGTATGACCAGCAATGTTCTAACAGGGAATATGAAGCTCTGACAAGTCACTAACCAAGAAGGAATGTTAACGGGCTCCAAATCAATTCAAACACTCCAGGTACTTCCCATACTAAGATAACTACCAAGAAGCAACCAAGGATTTTTACAGCCATGACTGACCCAATCTCATTATACTTGTTCAGAATACCAAGCGCCCCATAAACCATAAGAGTGAAAAGGGTGTGCATGGGGCAAATGTAGTATAGCATGTAACTGTTGTTAAGGATGATACAAGTGAAAAATACCAAGAAATTAAGCCTCCACATCATCTGCTTACAAAAAAATTCAAAATGGTTGGAAACACACTAATTTGTGGGAGAACTCAAATAAGCAATCTTTAATTCTAGTGACAGCAAACCTGTGCAAATCTTCCGAGGCTGAAATCTTTGCGGACATAATAATATGAAAAGTTCCCAAATCCAGTCATCCACACATATGCAGCAATGAACAATCGGATAGCATTATAGATTTCTGCTGCCGCGAAGTAATGATACATCAGAAAAAGTACCTGTAAGATTGAAGAGAAAAGTAAGATTATTAATAATGGTGTGGCAATAAGAGCTGCTGACTGCATGAAGCCTAAACAGCATAAAATAAAGATTTTTATCCCCCCAAATACAGATACATTGTTTATGAGATGGTGAAAGTGTGCTTCACTACTAGAGTGCCTGTTGCTCAATGTTTTATGTCGGGCATACACTCCCAAATCAACAAGCCAAGAGTGTTGCATGGTCAAAGCTTTTACCCTTTATAAATTAAAACATTTGACAAAGAATATTTCAACAAATAGATATATATTGAATGAGCTGACTAACCTGCATCCAACCTTTCCACTCTTCAGTTTGATGTCTATTTAAATAAAGAATAGATTTCCCTGTGATTGGTGACTTATCATTATGTATTTTGAAAGAAGTTACTGCTGAAACTATGATGAGAAGGGAGTAGAGAAATATGAAGAGATCCCGATTATAACTCTGCATGGACAGATAATAGTCAAGAAAAGAAACCCAATCAGTGGCCAAAAAGGTAATAACTCAAAAGATAAATACTTATATTAATGCAGTCTATCTATATCACTCCCAATTCACAATTCAATGAACTTTCTAGAAGTATAGATGCAAATTTCAGCTTCTAAGTGCAAAATGATTGAGACTAAAACGTAGCATAGATAAAATGAAATTCTCCACTATATGCTTGTTCCAAAAATTATTGCAGTGACAACCATAAAGCATTAGGACTCATAGTTAAACGTGATTGCAGTGGCTTTAATCAAACTACATTCTTTTCATGTTGCCTGACTGTATTAAATGCTTGTTTAGAGAAATGGCCCCAAAGCTAATGTATTTTTCCTACAAAAACGAATGAAATAAATAAATGCAGCATGATAAAGAAATAGAACCTTTGTCGATGAGCCAAAGAAATCTGTGCGGTCACACAAGTAAAAATAAGCCAAGAGCAAACCAAATTCAGACCTGCAAGAGCGAGCGAATGAGAGAAGAGAAAGAAGAAAGAAAGTCAAAATCCAATTCACTTGCAGAGTAATATTTCTCAATTTCATTCAACGAAGTAATTTGCTCACATGGCTCTAAGCGTCAAACGATGTTCAAGCAAGAAAGAATCCTCCATCAAGAGGAACCTAAAAAAAAAATTCATGAAACAAGACATGTAAGCTTGACTGCTTAAGCAAGCATTAATTGATAATAAGTTGACAACTTAAAGACACGAAGACAGTCTCTAGAAACCTGAAGAAAGGAGTTGTAACAAACGAACTTCGAGATTTAGGAGAGGCTGATTGGAGACCTCCCCCCTCTAATAAAACCGCTCTGTCATCTTCCTTCACTGCATCATTCCCTAGTTCCACCAAATTCACATCCGAGTGCCTACTAGTAGAAACAGCAAATTGATCATGACAAAACTGAGAAATAAATAACTAAAAAAATAAAATGTATTTTTAAAAAAATTCTTAGCCTTAAATCTTCTTCTTTATTTTTGACAATAGAAAAACATTTAACACGTTAATAGATTATCATCTAATAAGTCTTACAATTTTTTCTCAAAAAAAATAAATAAACCTTACATTCTTTTTAACCATTTGATTTTCACTCTTGCTAAAAGATATATACACTCTATTAGAATTATGGTTAAATGATTAAATTCACCCTTTCTTAACAGTTTAAGCTTTTGAAACAATTGGTAATTATCATGATATTAAAGCAAGAGGTCCTGAATTTGATCCTTATATCCACTCTACCTCCTATTTAAAATGTTAAAAAACCCTTGCTCTTGAGCATGAGCATAAACTACTTAAGCCTATCAGGGATGAATGCCCCTAGATTAGCCAACAATTAATTTTGGCGGGTGGGGTTAGTTGCTCATAGGTTTTTACTCACTAGAGGTGATTCCAAAGGACTTCCTTAGAAAGGTTCCCACGTTATCCAAAAAAAAAAAAAAAGGTTAAAAAACCCATGTGCTAGGCCTCTCTTATCAAGAGAGAGTCTAGGCCCACATATGAAGGGGAGTGTTAGAATTATGGCTAAATAATTAAATTCATCATTTCCTAGCCGCTTAAACTTTTGGGACAATCAGTAATTTATCAAACTCCAACATGATTTCTTATGACAATGCCATGAATGAATATTGCATAATGATACATAAACATACAAATAAACACATACATGCATAATTCTTTTTTTTTATAATTTGGGAGAGCGGGGATTTGAACCCTGGATGACCATACATATATCATGCACCAAAAATAACATAGAATGATCATTAAACCAAATAGTAAGTTTATAAATTCAAGAAATTCAATGCCCAACTCATAAAAAAGAGCTCAAAAACCTTCCTCCTTATTTCTTTATTAATGTTTCACCACTTAATAACTTTGAATTGGATTAATATTTTGAAAATAAACCTTACATAAATGAGAAAAAATTGCAATCCATAATGTAAAAAAATAAAAAAAATAAAAACGAGACAAAATTTTCACAAATAAATAAATAAAATATGAAACATACACTTTGGGAGGGGCTACATTTTTGTAGTACTCCAAATACTCAGAGTAAATCCAAGCTGCAATAACAGGTATGGTTCCAAGCAAAAACGACACCTGAAATCAAATAAAACGACACACATTACAAATAGTAAACTTACACTACTACCACTAGCAACAACAGCTCCAAAATGAGAAGAAAAAAAAAAAGCGAAAAGATTGAGAAACTGAGAAAAAAACATAGATCAGCACGAGATCTACCTGGCCAGGAGTGATTGGACCAACGATGAGCATTTTTTTTGGAGAATGAGCCAAACAGAGCCTTATTGTTCGAAAACCTACAAATTGGGTTTAGAGAGATTGAAATTGGGTGGTGAGAAAACCAACGAGCATTTCACACTGAAAGTAGCAGATTAGATCTGATCGGAATCCGAATCTGAATCTGAATTCAGAGAGAGAAATCAAAACAGAGGGCGTTAGATTTGAATGAGAATGTATGTAGCTGTAATAGTTAGGGGTTCGTATCGTACATTTTACACACACAGAAATAGATAGATAGATAGATACAGACAGAGAGAGAAGTGTCGGAGAAAGTGAATTTAAAAAACGAGTTTTTGAGTGGAGGAAAAACAGAGGGAGAGAGACACGGAGAGAGAAGAATGTGTATAATATAAATGTGTGACGATAGAGGTCGGTATTGTGAAAGCGCTGTTTCTTCTAACTAATGCTAATAATTAATCATTAATCAAAGCACTAAAGTTAATTTTAAATCATACTGACTTCTTCTCGGGTTTACTTGCATTTTCACCTTTGATTATATGCTTTAATTATGTTACAATTGCTTATAATAATTTAAATAAGTAAATAAAACACATTTATGGTAGGTTGAGTTCATTAAAATAAATTTATGATACAATAGTCAAATCTCCAATGACATTTGGCGGCAGGACCAAAGGATAAAATCTTTCCTCTCATTATGTATCGTTTTATTTTATCTTAGCCTCGTTCTCACCTCACTTTGCATGACATGGTAAGTGCCTTGCCTCATCCCCGCTATTTAAGGCCCCACAAAATTTTACTCTGTGTTAATTCACCATGTCCAACATGCTTGTTACAATTTTTTTTAATTAATAAGACTTGTTTCATTAATATAAATATACTCGAAATTACAAATAAATTTATAACATCAAATCAGACTAATTTTAAGCAATAACTTAATAATATTATTTAAAGTGTTTAATAATACAATATTACAACAACAACAACAAAAACAAAAAGTTTAAATCCATGCATTTAAATACTTAATAATACAATTATAGGCCATATCAATGCAGGGTGTGATAGGCATGGTTTTAAAAACCAAACCGGTTTGGCACCCAATTCTCGGTTTTTATCGGTTTTTGACCAATTTTGGCCGGTTGTTGACCGGTTATGGGTGGTTTTACCGAAACAAATCAGTGGCCAATTCCCAGTTGAACCGATTAGACCAGCTGATTCGGTCTGATTTTTAAAACCTTGGTGACGGGGCTAAAAAGTCATTCGAGGTGAGTCAAGGCAAAAATCTTTCTCCATCTCTACCTCACCATATCTCTAAGGCAAATATGGTGAGGCAAAGTGTGACAAGGCGAGGCAAAATTGTTTATCCCTTATTATCTCTTGAGCAATTTACGTACCCTTAATTATCTTTTTCTTTTGTGGGTTCAAATTAATTCAACTGTAAAGATTTGTGATTCAAACCCTGCATACACTAAAAATCAATTGTTATTTTGATCTAATATTAAAAAACAATCATCATAAAATAGATATCATAAGTTAAATTTCTATCATTAAAAAAAAATGACTATGTCTATATCTATCTAATTGTAATAAAATTATTTATTGTTAATTTTTCTAAACTTTCAAAAATGACCATAATATCTAATTGAAACTGATTTAACAATTCCACCATAGTATATACACACACACTAGCCTCTAAGCACACACGTTGCTCGTGCTCAAAAGCTCTTCTATTTTTTTAGGTAAAAGTTAATAATTTGTAATTATTATAATAAAAAAAAAACTAAATTTTAGGGAATAAAAAGATGAACGTGAAAGGAAAAAAAAAAATCCTAAATTTTAAGAGTTTTCTTTTTGAATTTAAAATGAAATTTATTATTTGACATTTATGACTCTATTTTTAAAAAAAATTTACCCTTCATTAATAAGGGTATTTTTGAATTATATAAAAGTCTTGTTTAAAGAGGAAAATCATCTTTTATATATATATATATATATATATATATATATATAAAGTTTAAAATCATAATAAATATCACAGAGCTAAAGCTTTCAAGTAATTTAAACATATACTGGAATGTGCATACTAACTCAAATGAATGTGTATTTTTAATTAAACACGTGACATATTTAAAAATCACATGGTTTCTTTAAATGACTCGTTAAGTAATTTAAAAAAATACTAATGGTCATTTAAATTGCTCTTATAATGAATTGCAAGAAATTCTTCTAATCCGACTCTTTGGGAGTAACACATAGCTTCATCCCTTAAGATTTTAAAAGACCTCTTGCCTTTTAAAATTTAGTCAAAATTTATATACTATTTCTTTTTCTTTTTTTGGATCATATAAGTTCTATATCTTAATTAAGTCAAAAGCTTAGTAGCTCAACTAATTAATACATTATGATGTTTTAACGAAGACATACAGGGTTCAAATGGCCTCCCTCTCTCAACTATCGACGAATTAAAAAATATATATCTTATTAAATTAAATCTCACGATTATATTAACCAATGTGAACATATAGTTCAATCTAATTAAATAATAATAAATAAATAAAAAAACCTAAAAAAACAGAAACTCACCTGCACTTGCTGGCTCATACTATAATAGTTAGTAACCATGTGATGATGATTCAAGGAATCATCTTTATGTAGTTTGAAAAATAAGGCATTATTTGGTACGTGAGTTTAAACACATGTTTTTAGTTTTTAAACAATATTACATGTATTTTCACACACTTTTTCATACACATATTTTAAAAAAAATTAAAAACTGTTATTTAAATACACATACCAAACAAGCCCAAACTTTTTTTTAATATATCATTTAAATTGTGAAAATAATACAGATAAATAGTTTTATAAATCTTTCAAAAAAAATAGTTTTATAAATCTTCATGGTAAAAAAAAAAAATTACTTTAAATCAATATTGACCCAAACCTTTCAAGAATGCCACCGTCATTTGCTACCATGAATTTATTGTCGGCAAAGACATCCCCCCGACCTCCTTTTTTTGTCTTGCTGTCTTGCATTTCAAATTTTCAATGACCCCAAAAAATACAAAGAAACAGAATGCAAATATATTACATGGAATCATGGATGTCATTATTGTCATTGGCCCCACACTTTTTACTCCAGAAATCGTCTATCAAGGATCAACCCCTTGATGTGAAATTCCATCTCACTCTTTTTGTATGGAAAGCCCTACCCACGTCTATGATCTATCATATTTATATTCGTATATAGTGTCAGCATTCAATTCTATCATATTTAGTCTTCTAAATTTGTCATGTTTAACATTTTGTTCCAAGAGATCCATTTCACAAACTTCAGCTATTTTGTCCCAGCACTTACAAATTTAGTAAGTTCATGTTTGGGTCTAAGAAGACAAGGAATTGGATTTATAATAACACTTTCGTTAAAATTATTCCGATAATATATATATATATATATATATATTTTAATGTGAATTTCAGTTAAGTTTTGATTATACATAAAGGTTTAGGTAGAACTTGGAAGTTTATGACCTCAACGGATAACCATATACACACAATTAGATAATAATAATAATAATAATAATAACGGATAACCATATACACACAATTAGATAATAATAATAATAATTATTATTATTATTATCATCATCAAGAAGAAGACGAGCTCTTTGGACGTGGCGTGCTGATAAGAGTCTCAAACTTCGTCATACCTACAAGTTTAGAAGTTGTCAGGTTCGAGTCGTGCGCTTTGCAAAAATGTTGTGCTATGACGCAAATAGCCCTAATGTGCTCAAGGGTATCCCATGCCATTAATAGCGGGTTTAAGTGGGCCGAGTCAATGATCACACACATGAGACCATTTTTTGTTCATCAAAAAAAGAAAAAAATTTCAAGAAGAAGACATATTTCTAATTGTATTTTTTTTGGGAAGTATTTTTACTAAGTGATGAGTACGGTGCCCACATGGTATGCACTTCTCGTAGTGAAAATTCCATTTGGGCTGGCCTTCCAAACAATTAGAGCAAAAACAATAATATACATAATTGAATGTTGCCATGTAAGTGAGAGACCATGATTGTTGTTCCACTTTCCATCTCAAATTGCATTTGGCTCTAACTTATGAAAAAGCAAAAGGGCCGCAATGAAATTCCCCATGTTAATCTGCCTTAAAATACGGCCCGTAATCTCTTCTCAATTTTCACATCAATTTTAACATGTAGAATGCATTGAACCACTGAGTAGAAAGCCATAGAATAGGACTAATTTCTAATACTTAAATATATTTTTAGAAAATTCAGATTGAATATAAGTAAATGCATTTGACCAAGTACGATAGCTTTTTTTATATACCCCTAGGCTGGTTGTTCAGTCTCAAAAGATTTGTTTGGTGTGGGAAAAAGTTTGAGTTCAATTTTCTCTAGTGACAATTTGAGGTTGTTCAATTTTTAAGATTATTACTACTTACTATTTGATCCTATTATGACCTTAATGTAATCGAGGTAGGCTAAAACTCATATCATTTGAGACTGTCTACAAATCTTCCACTTCAATTTCTAATTGTGGAGTCATTTAGGCCTATAAACTCATTGATTTATGGATTAGAATTACTACGTGGGTTCCAGTTAGCTCAATTAGTAAAATCTCTTATGGATGAATAAGAGATCTGAGGTTCAATTACCGTCTACACCAAAAACCAATTGATGTTTTAGTCTGATGATAAAGAACAATTATCAGGAACGGACGCCATAAATTGAAACCCTCTTAAAAAGGTATAATTAACTTGATTAATCTCCCACCAATTACCATTTTCCATGGAGCTGCAAAAACAAAATAGAGAAAAAAAAATGAAAAATTAGAATTTATTCCCCCTAGTTTAGTTCTATCATAATTTAATTCACAAACTTTTAATTACTATGTGTGATGCTAAATAGTTTGGATTAAAATGAAATTGTTACAATAATTTCCAAATTAATAGATTTTGTGTTTCGTTGACAGAATTTTAAATACAACTTACCCTCTTTTGTTTTGAATCTTTTGATCATATCACACTTTAGTCCATATAACTTTTTAATTGTTATATTTTAAACATTTAAAAACTTTATTAATATAAATTCATTAAAGGATCTTTGCATACTAAAAGTTTTATTTTTGTCCAAATTTATGGATGAAATATAACAATTAAAAAGTTGGAGAAGAAATTGTAGCCACAAGTTTCAAGTTCAATTGCCTTAATAAAAACTCCGATGTCCAAAACGCACAACAAAGGCAACATGAGTGACAAACTCACTCGCTTTTAATAAAAATTTATTCTCCTCTCCCTCGCCCCTCCTCCCATTCAAAAAAGTGCAATAGTATTAAGATACGAAGAATTGTAGAATTTTTTTTCACCATTAATGATGTGAAAATATCCAATATATGTATGGGTGCTCTCAATAATGTTAAAAGATTGATTGATGGTTGTTAGCCTATCTTTATCTTGCTTATAATGCAATGGAACCGTGCAAGTTGTTTTGTAATTGTACTTTTAATTGGGTTATTAAAAGTGAGGTAAATGGAGTAACTCATACTCTAGTTCATCAAGTCAAACTTGTTAATAGGACTAGAAAGACTCAATTTCTTGCTTGGTTTAATGCAAGTATGACTTTATTATCCCAAAAAATGAAAAATGAAAATTATCAATGTGTCTTACTCTTGCACCAAGCTGCGCTGACTTCAGTCTTCAGCCAACCCCCAACTGACCCAAGTCCTCCGAAGTCAACAAACTATCCATTGATAACCAAAGCAAAGATTGGTCCCAAAACAAAAGTACACATTTCCCAATAGATAAAAATTGCAAACCAAGTACCAAACCACTGATTCTCATTAATAAAAAAAATAAAGAAAAGAAAAAGAAAAAGTGCCAAACCACTAATTGAGCATGGGGTGCGGAGAGAAATTATTGTTTTTCTCTCTCTCTCCCTACACGTTCTGATCTAACAATAACTTTATCACCCTCTTTTGGGACTTTCGTCGAACACATTGAAAGCACTTTGAGAAGAGAAAGACAGAGAGGGAGATAGAACGATGTCGCTTCGACCCAGTACGCGGACGGAGGTGAGGAAGAAATCCTACAAGAGCGGTGTGGATGGGGACGAAGCTAGGAGGAGGAGAGAGGACAATTTGGTGGAGATCAGGAAAAGCAAGAGAGAAGATAGCCTTCTCAAGAAAAGAAGAGAAGGCCTTCTTCTTCTTCAATCTCAGCAAAGCAATGAAAGGGGAACTCCATCTGCCAGTGCTTCTGTGATCCAACAAAAGGTTTTCACTTTTTTTTTCGAGCTCTTTTTTCTTCATTCAGTGAATCAGTTATATTCTAAGTATGTACTATGTAGCTTTCATTCAGTTAGATTCTGTTTCTCTGTGCAAAATGGTTTTTATTTATTTTTTAATATAAATCCTGGGTTTTTTTTTTTTTACTTTCTGGGTTATTAGAAATTAAATGTTATATGAAATAGTAACTAATACAACTATTATCTAAGCTAATAGCCTAATGCTGAGTTTTAATTATGTTTGAAACAAAAAGAAGTTATCTTTCCATTTCAATAAAGTTACAAACAGAACAAAAATTCACAACATTCCCAAATTAACCTACAACTTCACACATGGGCCTACCATGATCTGCAATTTAATTTTTTTCAATAGAATGTTAGAATTATGGTTTTTTTTTTTTTTTTGAGAAACAAACACACACAAGGGAGAGAGAGAGAGGGTTTCTAACACAAAGGCACACCACAACTCCACTCAAAAGTCATGGTAACTTTTAAGGAAGGGTGGGGTGTTAGAATTATGGTTAAATGAGTCAATCCAGCATTTTTTGAAAGTTTAAGCTTTTAGGACAATTGATAATTTATTATTAGCCCACGTGTAAGGTGGTAGCCTAATATGGAAATATTGCAAATTTTAGTTGTATCCCTAAAACGGCTCATTCCATTTTTATCATCACTAGAGTGAGGTTTTAGTGGAAATGAACTTCTGTGCTGTTATTGTAAATTACATTTAACCTTAACTTTTGGGGTCCGAGAATCTAATAGAATTGTAGAAGTTGTGTGTGCGCTCGCTCACATGCGTATGAGCATGTGGTACAATGATATTTCACATACAATTTTAGTCTAAAATGCTGATGGCAGTTGGAAAGTTTACCTGTGATGGTACAAGGAGTACAATCCAATGATCCAGCATCACAATTGGAAGCGACCACGCAATTCAGAAAGCTCTTATCCATTGGTGTGTATGCTTCTCTTCCAGTGCAATATGCTTTTATAATATGATTTTACGCATGCATGTATGTATTAGTGGCAAAGCTAGGACTTGACTTTAAAAGGGAGCAAAGTATATATCACACACAATACAGATACACATACATTTACATGCCTGTGTGTATAAATATAACACACACTACAATGAACAATAATTAATATATAGAAATTAAAAAGACTAGATGAATAAATACATAAACTAGTAAATTAAAATTTCTCCTTACCTGGTTTCACTCTTAGTATGTATGTATGTATGTATGTATGTATGCTTTTCCCTTTAAATATTGGTTGGTCATTTGCTTGTTTAAGTTGGTGAACAATTTCTTGGGATATTTGTGCAGAGCGCTGCCCTCCAATTGAGGAGGTGATCAAAGCGGGTGTTGTTCCACGATTTGTAGAGTTTCTTGATAGGCATGATCTGCCTCAATTGCAAGTATGGACTATTGGTGCTTAATTTGATTTTTCCCTTCTTTTTTTTTTTTTTTAGGCATTCAACTTGTATTTATTATGCAGAGAATTTATTACCCAATATACCATCAGGTTTTGATTATTCATTCATCTTCAGTTTGAGGCAGCCTGGGCATTAACCAATATTGCATCTGGGACATCGGAGCATACTCAAGTTGTAATCAAGCATGGTGCTGTTCCCAAGTTTGTGCAACTTCTTGGTTCTTCGAGTGATGATGCTAGAGAACAGGTCGGTTCTACTGTAGTTGCTTTTCATTGCTATTGTTTTAATTATTCATCTAAGAATTTTCCTGTTTCTGAGATTCTCATTTACTGAGCAGGCTGTCTGGGCTTTGGGTAATGTTGCTGGTGATTCACCAAGTTGTAGAGATCTTGTTCTAAGTCATGGTGCTCTTATGCCATTATTGGCACAGCTGAATGAGCATGCAAAACTATCTATGCTAAGAAATGCTACTTGGACTTTGTCTAACTTCTGCCGTGGCAAACCAGCAGCACCATTTGAGCAGGTGAAGAGATGGTTGTGAAGCTCTCTAGTTTGGCAGAGCTTATAACATAAAGTTTGTAAGTATAATTGGGCTACTTGTTCAGGTTAAGCCTGCATTGCCAGCCCTTCAGCACCTCATCTTCTCAAGTGATGAAGAAGTTTTGACTGATGCTTGCTGGGCGCTCTCTTATCTTTCTGATGGCACAAACGACAAAATTCAGGCTGTGATTGAGTCAGGCGTTTGTCCAAGACTTGTGGAGCTTCTGGTGTAAGATGGCATTTACTTTATTAGAAATTCTGTTATCCCCCTCTCACTCTTCTTTTTCTAATTTATAAATGCTTTATCATATTTTTTATCAAAATATTTTTGTTTTATTAGTCAAAGTTATCGTCAATCAACCCTTTTTCTGGCTTCTCCTCGAGTGATTTTCAATTTTAATAATCTGAATCTGATATTTGATTTATGTAGACGTATGGGCCTAAATTGGGCTTAATTCAAATATGAGAAGGTGAACCTAAGAAGTTTGGTTTACAGCTTGCCTGTGTTATTGTTGCATGTTATACATTGTGGCGTCCATCAGGTTACAGTTGCTAACTCAGACAACCCCCATCTCTTGCAGACATCCGCAACCAACGGTACTAATACCTGCTCTTCGGACTGTAGGCAACATTGTCACGGGTGATGATCCTCAGACTCAGGTGCTTATCGTACATGTTCAAGTGTTAGTGTCAAATTACAGATGAGGCAGTGGGTCAGAGGCTTGAAAATAGTTACATAATTGGGGAAAGAGAATTGGTTGATGTGATTTTCAGGAGAAATTATGATAGAGATGTTATTTTTTTTTTGGGGGGGGGGGATAGGATTTCTCAAATTTAGTCTTCCAATGCTCCTTTTAAATGTTGACTTTAATTTGTCTTTGTCTCTATCTGTAATGTTTGTGCACACACAAGTTTTAGTGGTGCATGCAAGTTTGAATGGTACCATTACACTTTTCTACCTTGGTGCCACTGCTAACATCCCCTGTATTCAGCACAACTTTTCCATCACCATTGGCTTTATCAACCCAAAATCATCAATGTCAAATACTCGGATCAGCTGATGCTGTTGGCCCATCTACAAACACTATTAGCAATCCACCTCTGCCATGGGCCGTTGTGCTGTAATTCTGGCAGTGAACCATGTTCACTGCCTGCATTTGCCATCAACACTAAAGAATCCTGGAACCATCTGTCATTCTTTCTGATGTGGAACTTCAAATGTAGTGTTTTAGACAGTGGGAAGAATTTGGCATTAATCCTAGATAAAAGAAGACTTTTTATTGGGGTTGGAGAAAGTTATAAAGTTCACGTACCTTCCTTGATTTTCAGAAATAGCCATGTCAAACCAAGGAAACCTAAAATGCTATCTATAGGGGTTTATTCTTGTTGTCCTTTATGTTGAGGTGTTCTTCACTATTGTAATGTTTTGGATAATTTTTTTCAGATTTAGAGGAATCTCCTCCCATTATGTGACGATTCTTAAAACCATCCACATGTTAAATCATAGGACTCATTAGATTATTCAAACAAGTCACACGACTCATTGAATAGGTCATGTGACTAAAATTACTTGTAGATGGTTGTTTGAGTTACCATGTAGCAGGTTGGAGGAATTTCCCCCCAAACCAGTTTGAATGTGTAATCTTTGCCCCAATATTTTCTTGCCTGCTTGGTTTTGAGAACTCTAGGTTTTGTTTGAAAATTAGTTGCATGAAGTGGTTTATATGCGGTATATTTTTCATCAGATTAGTGGTTTATTATTATTACTATGTTGATGATCAAGGGTGATTCATGAAGTTTTTTTACAGGTTGTAATTGACAATCAAGGGCTCCCTTGTCTCTACCACCTACTAACACAAAATTACAAGAAGAGCATCAAGAAAGAAGCTTGTTGGACTATTTCAAATATCACTGCTGGTAATAGAAGTCAAATACAGGTGGGGTTCTTCCAATAAGTTTCCTAACCATTTGTATGCACAAGACACTAATAACCAGCATGTTGCATTCCATTACTAATTGGCATTGTACAAAGTCCATGATGTGCTACTTATAGGCAGAAATGAATTGTTCTTCTAAATTTCATGAAAATCTTTAATTTGCTTCCTGTTCTAGAACCTTTTCATTTCAGATTATTATATTTGCTTACTAGCTCTGCCATAATTGCAGCATTTAATTCAGGACAAAAATTCTGTCGTGTCATAATTATTATGGTGGTGACAATTTATTTATGATACTCCTAAAATCAGTTTAGTTATTGAAAATCTGTGTGTTTGCTTCTGTCTATTCATGAAACTAATGGTCCATTTGGATTGAGGGAGAAGGAGGGAGGGAGAGTAGAGTAATGTATAATTGGCCCAAAATTAGCCTATTTTCAGCCAATTCTACTCTATTCCCCTCCCTTCCCCTTAATCCAAACAGGCCCTAAGGACTTCAGGGAACTGTAACCCTGAAATGATACTTTTTATATTGTCAAAAAATACCCCCTTACTACTGTAAATCCTCATATACAACCCCTCCCACCCCTCCCCCCTTCCCCAGGGCCTTTTTTTTAATAACATGTGGAACCTTTACAAAGACCAGCCCTATGAACTTGCCTCTATTCAGTAAACCTATGGCGGGTAACTGACCCACTCACCAAAACTAGTTGCTGAATAATTCAAGGGCATTCACTCTAACAGGCTAAGCAACCGATCCCACCCCCCTTTTTTTAATTGAAGAAAACCTATGGAACAAACGCCGATTCATCTATAAGAAGTCCATCTTAAGGACAAGATCATGTTGTTTCAAATGAGGCCATCAAAAATGTACTGAGCTATGTCCAAGGTGTATCCTAGTCATATCCCAATTATATTTAATCTTTAAAAGTATTAATTTCTATATTTTAGTATCCTAGACAACTTAAAGATTTCCCATTACTTGGCAGTTCTTCCAATACTTTATTTTCAATCAAAATAATCCAATAGGTGGTCAAATTGTCCTCCTAGTCTCATCTATCTTAAGACTTGAGATGATAAACCTTTCCAAAGTGCAAAATGTTTCTAAAATGTCAATTCCTTCTCTCAATTGAACAGGTTATTATTGAGGCAAACATCATTGCTCCTCTTGTGAACTTGCTTCAACATGCTGAATTTGAGGTCAAGAAGGAGGCTGCATGGGCTATTTCAAATGCCACCTCTGGGGGTTCACGAGAACAGATTCAGTATGTTTGTGTATACCCTCTACTTTCCTCCGGCTTGCTTTTCTTTGTTATTCCCTTTAATAATAGTTATACTTTCATAATAGTGCTGAATATGTTTTTTTGATAAATATATTGAACTAACTGTTGCTAAACCTTAGGTAGAGACCCTATTTTTCCCCTCAATTCAATCCTTATCACTTCCATCTTCATTATTATATTGATGAGACCATTTTAATTGATAAAACTCTTCCTAATAGTTGTTTCAGCTGATTTCTACGATTACACCTCCGCAGATATTTGGTGAACCAAGGTTGTATTAAGCCACTCTGTGATCTTCTACTATGCCCTGACCCAAGAATTGTAACAGTGTGCCTCGAGGGGCTAGAGAACATTTTAAAGATTGGTGAGGCCGACAAAGAGTCAGGCAATAGTGTAGTTAATGTCTATGCAGAGATAATTGATGAATGTGATGGATTGGATAAATTAGAGAATCTACAAAGCCATGACAACAATGAGATATATGAGAAGGCTGTGAAGATTCTTGAGAGGTATTGGGTTGAGGAGGAAGAAGAAGAGCACAATGTTCAAGATGGTACCAACCAAGACTTCAATTTTCATACTAGGCACCCTAACCCTCCTCCTGGGGGCTTCAAATTTGGTTGAAAGCTGAAACTGTATTTGCCTTTGTTATTGAGATAAGGTAACACATGCTTTTGCATCTATCTGGGATATGTAGGGCTTTGAGGGTCAGTTTTTAAGGTCTGACCCTTTGGTTCTATGGATGTAATATCATTTACTGTTGTAATCATTTAACTTGTGGGCTTGTGGCTTTGATCCAATACGGCTTCTATCCCATAATAGTTAATTCGCCTCCAAGATTGGGTTATGTAGAGGACGGCAAATCCTCACTGGGGTGCACTAGCACAGATCGCTTATGGAAAAGAGCGAGTTTGTTTCAACTTTGGAGAACAGCCTAGAGAGGAACAACGTATAAAAAGTTGAGTAAAGCTTAGGTCAGAGCAAAAATCAACCATTAGATTTACCTAATCTCAACCAGGAGTCATTAGTTGTAAAAGGCAGAGATTATAGTGGGTCCAAGTTTGAGGAGAAAATCAAATTTACAGGTGTTCTAATTGTTGTGATGGTAGTTTTATTGTAAAAAGTTAATTGTTTAGGAGATTAAAACAAACTCTAAAAAGCTACCATATTTGATTAAAGTGAAAATGATATTTGATTAAAGTGAGAAAGTTAATGAATGGTCTAAGGGCATGATTTAAGAAATATTTTTAAAAACTTTTTATGAAAGAAAAAACTTTTTTTTTTTTACAACTTTTTATATCATTTCCACATCTCTCATGGAGATGACATTAAAACTGTCTTAAAATTATCAATTAACAAATGCTCTAAGAGGGTCTCTTTAACCAAATTTTAATAAGAGGGTGGTCAACAAATTTGATTGGAATTGTGGTTGCTGTTGCGATTATGGTGTAATGTAATAATGACAACCAAGCTTTAACTTTGAATCCCAAAATTTTAGAATAAGTTGAGTAAATTATGGCACTTGTTGTGCCAAAAGTGTGGCACTATACTTATTCAAAATTTTAACGTCAATTATTATATATATCCTCAGGATCTATAATTAAATTTGACAGTGAAATGACGAACAAATAATCTAAACCGCGTATTATCAAAAAATAAAAAAATAAATAAAAACTGGACGGTGACAGTCATATACTCGGTCATTGCAAACGAACCATACTCCACCCCCACCTAAATTGAAATTCGATCCATTGGTTTTGGACTATAAAAAGATTATGACCTGTGCCAATTGGTCCTAATCTCAACCCATATCAATCGCGAACAGTATTGGGCTTAGGTGTGCTAAACATATGGTCTTAGGCAAATTCAGTGTGAACCTTGAGCCCAAAGTTAGGCCCAGTGTTAGCTGAGCTGACGCGGTGTGTACTGGTGTAACTACTGACTGTCATCAAATAGAAAATTGTCTTCATCTTCTCTCCTCTTTTCATTCAGCTCAATGATTCCATTTGTTTGCCAGTCTTTATCAATCAATCCTTGTGTCTTTCATGCCTTCTGGATGCTATTATTTCGGTGACAAACACAGCAGCGCCATCTGTATGACAGAAATTCAAATCCAGTCAGTAAATTCATTATTGTATATCTAAGCCAAAATTTAATGCGTACAAAATGCAATAAAGTCAATACAGCAGCAGAAAAAGAATGCAATAAAGGCCAAGGAAAAAAAAAGATGGGAATGATTAGCGATGGACAAAATCACCCTCCAAATTTGTGCATTAGCGGCCCCTTGTTGTGGGCCTGGGGCTCTAGTATGATAAGGACAAGATGGTAAAACCAATTCTCACATAACTGTCCTATATCGGGCAGTCTATAGAGATGTCCAAATGACCAAGGGCACATCCAATCCAAGGGACCCACTACCTTTACCTAGATTCCCATATTTTTCTCTTTCGTGTTGAACCGTTGCACATACCAATTAACTATGCGTTTACCCTTCAAAGTTACCAAAAAATAAATGCTCTCTCTCTCTCTCTCTCTCTCTCTGGGTAAAATTGTTTTCGGTTGTCTATTTAAGTACATTACCATTACTACCCTTCTGGAAGTGCCACCCACCCAAAAACACGTCGCATAAAATTATTGGTTATAGAAAGTTTTGGATTTGCCATATGATCAAATCAAAGACTGGCCAGTGATTGAATGATAAAAACTTAAAAATGAGCTATTCGCCTATTCCTAAGATTTATAATTTAAAAAAAAAAAAAAAAAAAAAAAAAAAAAAAAAAAGGCTGCTATGCAGATTTGCACCCAACCAAACGACGGGGCAGAGAATACGATCAGGTACTACAAATAGGAGCATTTCTTCCATGCTTATTTCTCTGCACCCATTTGAGCATATCACTTAGATCTATGTTCTATGCAATACTTGTAAACACTGCACCATCCATCCAAATAAGATCAAGTATAAACGAGCAGGTAGGAATTGGGTCCTCCAATCCTTCTCCATGATAGAACTCATGAACTCATCAAATTCAAACCATTGCCAAACAGCAACGAACGGATCAAAATTGAAGGAAAATAAATAAATAAATCACATATATGATATTAGATCCACCAACCATTCAACAATTCAGAAAAGCTAGAGCACATGGACACTAAAAGAACCTCGCAATCAACCTAATAGATAAAAGTGTTCCAAAGTCTACAATCTTATCTAAATTCATAAAGTTACAGATATCCTAAACCAGATCTTTGAAATAGTTCTTAAAAGTCCCACATAACTAGGCATAACCAGAGAGACTTGTGACCCTAATACTGCTACCATGATAATACAGGAACTAAAAAAAAAAAACAGAAACCATGAACCATTGTATCCTTCTTTTCTACAAAGAGGAGATGGATTTTTAGAGAGAGAGAGAAATAGAGATTGACCTATTTTTTCAATGGTCAGTCCTCAAACCAAGCAGAGGCCCAACCCTATCGCTTGGATGGTCTCTCGTCATCCTCTCCACCATCATCATCGTCATCCGAATCATCTTTATCTGACCTCTTCCTCTTTGCCGGAACATCAACCTTCCCACCATTTTCGTCTTCATCCTCCTCATCGATTTCTTCCTCCTCGCCGCCATTCTCCTCTGGCTCAAAATCACTAGCATCTTCCTCATCCTCGGCACGGGCTACTGGCCTGACAAGGTACTCGGTTCCCAGATCCTCCTATAGATTAGTTCATAAATGTCATAGAAAGTTTACACAGAAGAAGTCAGAATATAGGAAATATAAACCAAGAACTGAACAAAAGGGAAAGACAGAAAACATCGTATCAGAGCAGTAGTGGATAGCAACCCAAACCAACCAACATACAAACAAACAACTGAGAAAAATTAAATTTAAGGTTCTGAATTTCTTCAACAAACTACCCAGTACAGTGCATGCGTAGTTTTCTTTTTTTAATTGGTTCTTCAGAGATGTGAGATTTTTAAGGTCAAAGATTCTTAATCCCTTCAACGAAGTCAATAAAGTAAGAATCGTGTTTCTTCAAGAAGAAAACTTCCAGATCCAACAGCTAAGCGAAAATTTCATATGAAAATACATGGCTTGCCCAAGGGCCAAAGAGAGATATGAGGAAATTTAAACTAGATGTAACAAAAACAACAAAATTGAACTCTATAGCCCAGAATAAACAATTAAAATTAGCAAAATATACTAGAACATGAAGATCAAATCCGAGGCCAAAATAATAATAATAATAATAATGAGCTACTCAGTTCAAATGGGAAAAGAACAAATTATCAAATTAAAAATAAATAAAAAAATAAAAAAAGAGAGCACAAAACAGTTAGCTTTTAACTCATAATAATATTAATAACTCATAATAAAATCTACTTATTAAAAACAAAAACAAACTAGTAAATAGTAATGAATTTCCAAAATATAGACAGTAAAGGCTTCAGATCTGCAGATCTGAACACAAAGCAAGGTGATAACATTAATATTGAATCACTTCAAAAAATAGAGCATATAAATATGGTATACAGAAAGATCTAGCATCACATGTTCATAGACAGAAAAATCTCTTTTTTCATTAAATTTAAAATATTTACATAAAAAAATATAAAAATAAATATAAGCTCTCTAGAAAGTAGAATAAAAATAGCTCTCACAAAACAAATTGGAAATCCACAAAAATAAAAATATAAGCTCTCTAGAAAGTAGAATAATTGTTTTAAAAACTTTTTGAAATAACAGATAAAAATAAAAAAACAGATCTGAGAACTACTTTTACACAGATCTAGCTATAATATCATACAGGATTTTTTTTTTTAATTACAAAAAAATATATATCATTTAATTCAAAAAGTTCCAGTGTCATAGTCATTAAAAAAAAGACTTCTTTTACCATTAAATTTAAAATATCCACACATAAAATAGATCTCAATGAAAAAATTGAAAATCCAAAAAAGAAAAAAATTTTAAAAAAAATTATCTTTTTAAAAATTTAAAAAATAGCAGATGAAAAAACAAACAGATCTGAACTACTTTCAAACACACAGAGAGAAATTCATCTATAATATTAAGTAGAAAATTTTAAAAAAATTAGCGAAAAATAATTTTATTACCTCTTCGCCTTCATCATCGTCTCCTTCAGCATCATCGTCGTCGTCGTCATCGTCATCATCGCCTTCACCATCATCGTCGTCGTCGTCATCACCGTCTTCATCGTCATCATCCTCATCATCATCCTCTTCGTCATCTACAGAGTGTACCGGAGGACCACCAGAGGAAGGCAAAGCTTCCTGCACATCATCCTCGCCGTCTTCATCATCATCTTCATCTCCATCATCATCATCATCATCGTCTTCATCTCCATCATCATCCTCATCATCTTCTTCACCGTCCTCTTCCTCATCACCAAGCTCTACCTCATCATCGTCTTCAAGGCCTTGCTGTTCTTCATACAAAACCTTAACCGTCTTTTCCTCCTCGAATTCTATCTCCTCCTCCATGAGTTTCATCTTACGAAAAGCTTAGTTTTCTCGAGAAAATTGTTGGAAATTTTCAAGGGAAAGATAAAAAGAGAAAATTAAATAAGAAATCAAAATTCGGAAAATTGGAAAAATACAGGGAGGGAAAAGAGAGAGAGAAAGAGAGTTTCTTCGTTTGTTCTACCAGTAGCTCTGTAAGTGTGATCTGAGCCGTCGAGACGGGAATTCACGCGGATCGATGACGTGGCGAGAGATCGGACGGTCCTGGTGAGAGAATTTGTACTTTTTAATATTTTTGGGGGTTGATAGGATGGTTGCGGCGCTCCATTATCGTTTCTTTAGTCAGGTGCTTCTCACGTGTGGGCCAAAAAGGTATCTAGGGTTAGGGTTTTTTTTTTTTTTCTTTTTTTCTTTTCTGGAATATTCTACTAATGGGCCTGTAAGACCAGCCCATTTTAATGGAAGCCTAGCCTAATGGGTCAATGTAATTAGAGTCTTGACCTTTATATTTGGGCCTGATACAGTCCAATGCTCGCTGAAACACACAAATACCTCTCTCTCGTATGCATGTATGCGGTTTTTACACATGGATAAAACTTAAATTTTCCAAATAAATTCAACCATATGGTTACATTAAATAGTAAACTATATGATTGAACAAGATTTGGATGCGATTGTACCAACTTGGTGAATCTAAAGCAAAGAAAAATCAACCAAAGACACAGCTAAAGAAACTTTCATTCCCGAATACATTGCAAAATACTGATAAAGCTTTTGCAATTCAATAGATAATGATGGTATTGATAAGATTTTAGATAAACACAGTGTAACAAAATGCAATTTGTATTTGAAACAATTTTGTATATCAGTGATTATAAATAAAATTATAGAATCTATAAGACCTCCCGTATATGGAACATGTGATACATGTATATTATTGTTTAACTAATAAGAATATTTATTTTCCTAAAGTTCATTTCATCTCCATTTGCGCTAGAGATTTTGTCAAAGGTTGCAGCTATGTCTCTGTGCATTAGGATAATTATAATACTTTGTTTCTTATGTTTTGTTATTCATTTTGTTAGCAAATGAAAATTCAACTTCCGTATTTTTTTATTGTTGACAAGAAAGAAAACTGATCTTTTTGAAAGGAAGAATCTATTTGAGGACAATTTATTTAGTTAAAATTAAAAATTTTTTGTTAAAAGTACTGTAAATAAAGCTAAAAGCTAGCTGAAATAAACAGTAAGACTTATAAATAGTACAAAAAAATGTAATGTGACTCGTGAATGATAAGAAAAAGAAAAAAAAGAAAAAAAAAAAGAGGCAACCGAAGAATTTCTTTTGTGGTTTAAGTTTAACTGTGGCATTCTAATAACTTAAAGCTTACTCCTCTTTCGTTTGCAGATTGGTAAAAAAAAAATAAAGAAAGGAGTAAACTTGGCCCAGATAAGTGCATCAATTTCATGAAGCTTGACCTTGATACTGCTAATACCTCGCAATTCTAAGCTTATTGTACTTCTTTGTTAATATATATATATATATATATATATATATCATTCCTTTTATTAAAAAATATAAATAAATAAAGTTGAAACCCCAAATCGCAAAATAAAAAAAAGGAGATAGGAGGCAGATAATATTAAATTATTAATAGTACCTTACAACTTACAATACTTCCTAGATTGGTTGTCTTCAATTTTTTGAATACACTCAAGAACCTTTCTACAACTGGTACTTTCTTTCTAGATTGGATATATTCTATTCTATATCGATTACACTAAAGTGCAATTAATCAAAAGTTAAAGAGATTTTCTTTTTCTTCTTTTTTTGGTTTTGTAGGTGAAAAGGCAACGCCTTTGAAGCAACCCAGGTCTGAGAAGAAAGAGTACGTAGGACAAGGTATTATTTTCAATTTCGATTTATTGAATTTTGTGTTTATAAAGTTTACAGCTTTAATATTTGAGTACTTCAGTTATCTATCTAGGGTGGAAGATTCACATTTTTAGAGCAGAACGGTTTAGTTTATTTTTTGTGTACACACTTTTTTTTTTTCTTTTCTTTTTAACTAACAAGTAACAATAGGCAACAAAACCTTTGAATGAGATTTCTTATGTTTCATTCTAGTAAAATTTTTTTTAGTTTTTTCATTTGTATTTGCTCTATGTGAAAAAGATTGAGGAAGAAGCCAAAATTTCCCTTATTTACAATTACTAGCATAATATCAATGGTTTCACAACAGTGCTCACAATTAAAGATGCCTCCAACCTATCTAGCAAACAAAAACCACCACATGGGTTTGTTTCCAATTATTAATCTCTCTTGTCTCTATATCTAATATTAAAAATAAAATAAATTTTTTTTTTGACAGAATTGGAGGAAGTAGTATTTATGAATCAAAACCACTAAGGTAAGTATTTTATGCACACTATAAACTATAAAGGTAATGGGGGTTTATACCTTTTATAATGTAGTTACAAATGTCACTTTAAGGTCTTCAATAGACTCAATACGTTAGTTGAGAATTTTAAAATTATATAGCAATTGATATTCATTTACTTAATGCTTCTCAAATCAATCATATATTATACAAGTATATAAAAAGAACCGTGCAACGCACGAGACTTCAACTAGTATGTTTATATTTTTTTCAAATTTTAGCTAATGTGCAAATCAAATTTCAAGTTTCAAGAAGGAGTTGAGCTAAATGCACACTAAAGAGGGCAAAAGAGAAACAACAAAAAAAGAAAATAGGTCATTAATTCCTTAATGAGATATTTAGGATTTGATTCCCTTTTTTTGATACTAGATAGAATTTCTACTCTAACATAATCTAAATGTATATGTGTGTGAAGCTTTCTTCTTATGTTGCCTAACTAAATACCAAATTTAAACCACAAAAAGTTTTGTTTTATTTTTCTTTTTTACCATAAATAAATAAGAAGTATTTAATTATAAAATTTTTGTATTTGTCTTAATTTTCTAGAGATTTTTTTTTTTTTTTTAGATTCCAACAGTGGCTCCAGAAATTATTTTCAGGATAGTCATTAAAAACAATTAAATTAAAAAATTTAATAATAATAAAACTTGAATATATTAATATCACAAAATAAAAACATACGTAAATATATAAAGTTTTGAAATTTCCTTTCGCAAGTTTTCATATTTTGAAAGTATTGTGTTATATGATAGTTTCACTATCAACGTTATTAATTACATCTTTTTCAATGTATATAACCAAACAATTATTAAGCTACTGACCTCTTATTCAATTACTAACATATTGCCTAAATAAGTATTAATATAAACAAAATGCATTATCTTTTTGAAAAAATATATCACATAAATCCAAGAAACTCAGCTAAAGACTAAAGTAAGTATTATCAGATTAGCTATTTAAAAAGTGTGCATTTTTATATATATATATATATAAAATAGTGATTTTAAAATATGTCATTTGAAAACAAAATTTTAAAAATCACAATTAAACATTTGGTTTGAGATTTTAGGCTAATTTGTTTGTTTGGGCAATTTTTGAAAAGTGATATGTCCACAACATTTTTGTAACACTTTCACAACAAAATCTAAGTGATAAGTTTTTACTGGTTCTAATTTGAACTTACTATTAAAATTATTTTTTTATTTACTAGTAACAACTTACTATTTAGAATTTATTACAAAAATATTGTGAACATTGAATTTCTTGCAATTTTTTTGTTCAACGTTCAATGGACCAAAATTTTGGAGAGGTTGGATTTTATTTTTAATGGGCTCAATTGTTATTAAGAGTATTTAAGTTTTTTTTTTTATGGTGGTCAAAAGACCCATATTAATTTAAAACTCAAAATTTTTGAAGGCATATTAAAAAAAAAAAAATCAGACTGGTCCTGTGACCGCCCTTAATAGTACTTGGCACCATCCCTGCTTATAGCTTATTTAATACTCTTACTTATGGTACTGATTGGGTGGAGATGTGGGATTAGAGTCATGATTCATAACACGGCACATGGTGATGTCGTTGTCATAGGCTATACATTTTTGATTCAGATATTGACCAAACTGTAATTAAGGAAGAAAGCAATATTCCATGTCCATTCAAAACGCCTACCTGGAATGAATCACCATCCTCTACCAAATATTCAAAGAAAGTAACTTCTAATCCTTTGAAAATGACTGGGTTCGGATTTATGATCATGTTTAAAACCTTAACAATTACGGCAAGTCGGCAAGTAAACAATACAAGAAACCAACATGTGTCCATCAAAAAAAAAGAAAAAAAAGAAAAAGAAACCAACATGTGAGTTCCTCTTTTTTCTCCATATTCGGATTTATCATGTTTAAAACCTTAACAATTACGGTAAGTAAAAAAATACAAGAAACCAACATGTGGGTTCCTCTTTTTTCTCCATAAAAACCTTCAGCTTAAGAATTGAAGTAAATAATTACATTTTAAATTTGGACAGTTTACCAAAATTAACTCTACAACTTAAAAGATCAAGCCATACATCTATTTTACATATGTTTTTTTTTTTTTTCTCAAAAAATGTTTAAACAAATTGAACTCATACTTCCTTCTCTACATTGTTTTGTTCAAGCATTTTTTTTCATTAACAGAATTACCCGTGAGAAGTTTATGATTTGATTTAAAACATCATTGATATGGTTTAATTTGAATTTACGAAAAATGTGAAATTTAATTGGAAAACTTCTTTAATTTATAGGGTTTAAAGTGTAACTTATCCAAACAAATTATATACCTAACCCCTGACCTTGAGAGAGCAAAATAATCCTACTACTTTCAGCAGGGGCCGCGCTGTGTATACTTTAGGGCGGCACTATGTATAATTTAGGGTGGTCTGTGACCATCCTGAACTTGGAAAAAATAATTTTTATACCTTAAGAAAAAAGGAATTTTAAATTAAAATGTGTTGTTGACCACCCTAGAAAAAAAACTTGACAACCCTAAAAATAAACTTAAACATTTCAAATAAAAATTTAAGCCAATAAAAAAAGAAATTTGACCTCTCCTAAATTTTGGTTCATTGAATATTGAACCAAAATATTGTGAGAAATGCTATATTCATAACATTTTCACAACACTTTTATAACAAATTCTAAGTGACAAATTGTTATCAATGGACAAAAAAACAAATTTAATGATAGGTAAATTAAAACTAGTAAGAATTGCCAACTTGAATTTGTTGTGGAAGTAGCATTTTTCAAAAAATTTCCAAACAAACAAATTAGCCTTAAAGCCCAAATCAAATGTTTAATTATGATATTTTAAATTGTTTTTTCAAAAGGTATATTTTAAAATCGCTATTTAAAAAAAAAATTTGCATATTTTCCAATAGCTAGTTGGTTAGTGCTTACTTTTGTCATTAGCTTAATTTATTGGATTTATGTGGTACATCTTATACATACACATGCACTAAAATAATGCCTTAATACTTTATCGAACTTGAATGTAATGATTTAATGCCTAAGTTGAATATGTTGAATGAACTTCTAGTTTACTCTTTATTCTTTTGTTAGCACTATGGACAAAATTCTTATAAAGAAATCACTTTTACTGCAAATTTTATCTTTTAAGCAAATTCGTATTTATTTGAATAATTTTCTTTTAGATCCTAGGCTATGGCTATGAGAAAATGTCTCATCTTTTTATCCTAATGATCAAGGGAAAATAAAAAAAGTATATTTAGAAAGAGATTTTAGCCATGATTTCTCTAAAAAAGAAATTAGTGAATCATTGCATTGATTTAATCCTGATTAGTTTAAAGAATACAAAATATTGGTAGGAATATATCATAAAAAATGATACTGCATTTTGTTTATATTGTTACTTATTTAGGTAAGATATTGGTTTTTTTTTAATTGGAAGATGTTGGCAATTGAATGAGAGATCAGTAGTTTAAAGATTACTTGGTTGTGTACATTGAAAACGATATAGTTGATAATATTAATAATGAAATTATCATACAACAATTTCAAAATATGAAAAACTCATTGAAGGAAATTTTAAAACTTTATTTGAGCTTTTTTTTTAATGTCAATATATTCAAATTTTATTTAATTTAAGTTTCTTAAACTTAATTGTTATAAAGCAGCTTCTCAAAAAAAAAAAAAAAAAAAATTGTTATAAAGCAATTGCAGCCAAAAACATTACTCTAAATAATTTTTGTTGCTAGCATAACACTTTGATATCAACACTACTTGTCATGGCGGTCGCCATCATCACTTTGTTCAGTTTGTTTGCTGCCATATTCACCACTTCACCCCATTGCTACCAATACGCTTGTGAAAATTAGCATGGTGTTGATTTGCATGTATTGAATATATAGATAAGATAGAATTTTAACTTACGAATTCTACTGCATGAACCATGATAATTATTCTATATCATTAGTCTAAGACAATAATCGATTTATGAAATAGGTAGAAATTGAATCTCATATCTCTTATCATGTATGTATTGAATTTATAAATAAGACATTTTTTGCATGTAAAAATAAATTTGTGATTGGAATATTAAATTTTTAATTATGAGTTAAGATTTACATTTTAAAACATATTATTATTAATGATAAGGAACCTTAAATATTTAATTATCTCAAAATTTATGTATTTAATTTTTTTTAAAAACTGTTACTGAATCATTTATTTCCACATATAAGTTCAAAATAACTATATGTGTTTTTTTTAAAATAAAAATTATGTACAATTTGACTTTATTTCCTAGAAAAATAAAAAAATAAAATAAATATTAAATGAACATTATTAGTTATGCACTCAAACACCCAGGTCAAGAGTTTGGTGACTTCTTTTAAAAAAAAAAAAGTTTGGTGACTTAACACAGTCTAATTTCCCATAACTTTTATCATAAAATAATAATTATTGAATGGACAACTTTTATAATAAAATTTAACTTATGAGGTTTATTCTATAATGGTTGCTTTTTATTATCATAGTAAGACATTAATTTTTTTTTGGAACATTAATTTTTTTTTGGAAAATGCCCTTTGAGCATTGGTTAACAATACATCTAAAAAAAGTTTTTATAAAAAAAAGAAAAAAAAAATTAATATTTTAATAACTTTTTTCATTTTCCATAAAAATGGTATTAAAATTTTTTTAAAATAAATTGTTAACCATTACTTTAAAACAACTCGTTATTATAACCCATTTTTGTTTAGCATGAGTAGGTTGTGAAACTCATACCTCTTATTCGAGGATAGTAAACATTATTACTAGTTGAACGAGTACCATATCTTTAATTTTTTTTTTATAAAAAGATTTCCAATCCGATTTTCTTTTTTTTTTTGGCGCTAAACTTCCAGCCGTGAAAAAATCATAGCACATGCCTCACGTCATGTTCTCAAAAGCAGTAGATTAGCACCGAGTGGTTTGGTCAGTCCTGGCTGGAACACGTGTATATGATATGGAAATATGAGATACAATTAAGTAATCAATTATTAACGTAGCAGAGCAAGGATAGGAGCCCCTCAAACACAAAAAATCGCATTCATTCATTTATTAATAATTGCTCCATTTGATATTTTCCAACTTTACCGTATGCTTTTGCTAGAAGAGCCCGACAAAACAAGAAACAGATTATTATTACAACACATAGAGACAGAGACAACATAATTATTAAAGAATAAAGATGTGTTCAAGGTGGTGGTACAGGTCACCTTTCCGGTGGCCGGAGTTCACTCTCCCTATGCCAATATCATCAATCTTCCGGTGGCCGGGAATTAATCTGTCCCACTTTACAACTGGTTGGAGCATAGGGAGCTTCAGCTTCAGGTGGTTCGATTTTAATATTTTTGATGATGTGTTTTGGACCATCGTGATGGTGCTGGAGTCTGTGGCTTTGGTTGCCATGCTTTGTTATTTCTTTGTATTCTGTGGCTGTACCGTTTGATTTTTTTTTTTAATTAATTCCTTTTTTTTTTTTTTGAGTATACTAAGTATTTTTAATTAATTCGTTGTAGATAATATTTATGCTAGTTTTATTGGCAGGCAGGAATTTCTGACATCCTATGCAAAATTGGTCGGTACTTTGAGCGGTTTGAAGTTTGAAACATGAATGATGGTTAATTAGATAATTATCTTATAATTTAACTTGTTTGTTATTTATAGGCTGAAATCTTGGATGGTGCTTTTTGTTTGTTTTTTGGGCTATATAATTAGCTGGTGGTATGAGTTCCCAGATTCTGTCTTCCAAAATCCTTTACTTCTTTTAGTGTTTCATTATGTTAGATGGTGATTCTGAATGTCCATGAATTTTTCTTTGTAGTTTTAATAGGATGAAAACGTGAGGAACTTTCATAGCTTGTTGGTTTGGGATACTTGAAAGTGTGAAACAAGTAAATTTATGGTCTCACAACTAGTAGAGAAAGGATTACTATGATGAAAAATGGGAATGCGATTCTCTTTGTTTCGTTTCATATGAAATTGAGAGTATATTTCAAAACTAGTAGAGAGAGGAGTACTATGATGAAAAATAGGAATGCAGTTCTCTTTGTTTCATTTGAAATTCAGAGAGAATATTTCAAAACTAGCAGAGAGAGGAATACTATGCTGAAAAATGGGAGAGGAGTACTATGATGAAAAATGGGAATGTGATTCTCGTTTCATTTGAAATTGAGAGAATATATTTCATGGTTAAGATTTTATTTCATGAATTTTTTAATGTATCGTATACACCTTTAAATTTATAAAATTTAATATAAATTATGAAGTGAATCCTTTTCAAATAGAGAAAGATCATTTCTTTGAAAATGTAATGTATCTGTATGTGCCATATAGAAGGGGGAAGAAGAAATGTTGGTTTGTAGATGGGCCATTGATTATTGAGATTTGAGAATTCAAAAACTACTTGAATATCTGTTTCTTCTGCCTTTATTTGTGCTTTTAAATAGACAAATATTTTACAATTGGAAAGCTGAGGAAACTTGCTGGGAAGAGGCACAAGCAGCAGCCACTTTCAAGAGAATTTGCTAGTCATGTGCAACATGGTCCGATTGGCTGTAAATGTACAGTACAGTGCATTATTGTTGCCCACAAGTGCTCTTGAGGGGTTGGGAAGATTTAGCTTTACGAGGACAGCAGTGTATGAAACTGGGTGTCTGGGGCTTAGTTGCTCTCTTTTTCTTTTTTGAGAAGAAAGATAGATCTTTATAGTTACTCTCTTGGTGGCCCTTGATTTGATGGGTTTGAAATTGGTTTTCTGGAAGCTTTACAGGTTGGAACCACTTTCAAATAATACATGAGTTCATCCTTGAGTCCTTATCTTTTGCAAGGAGGTTGAGTCCTATGGTGGCTGGTTGAGATATAGACCCCCGTTTTTGATATAGTTGCCTCAAGCGATACACACTCTGTCCTTGAGAAGGGGCACCTAGTTTGAATAGTTGAATGTCATGAACACAGTTATTGAACTAGGATCAGATATCAGTCAAGAAATTGCTCATGGATATTTGACTGGTTGCAGATCAGTCAAATTGTTAGATTACAATAAAGATATATGCCAAAAATACATTTGATAGTAAACTTGGTATTTATATTATCAAGAGGGAAGATAGGTTAATGATAGGAACTATATACAATATTATAATATCTTTTAATAAGTTTTTTCCCGACTAGACTGTTTATAAATGACTTAGTTCATTTATAACCATAATTGAAAAGAGGTCAAGAGTTCAAAACACATGACATTAGGATGGGTTTAGTGAGTACATAATTATTACGTGATTAAGATTTATTCTTCCTTTTCCTTGATTCTTCCCTATAAACAACATATATATTACACATATATTATGTATGTGTTTCTAATCATTTTTAAGAAAATGAGGCTTTTGCAATTTAGAACTTTAACTAAAAAGTTCTTTAGCATTTTGAGCTTTAGTATTAACAAATTACAGTGAATAGTATTTTTAAAATTCTGGATTTGTAAAGCATGAAAATTTTAATTATATGGTTTTTCATAAATTTCCAAATTCAGCTCTAGCCTAAAGTTGTTTTGCCAAACCTTTGACAATTTCTATTAAAAGAGTCTTAAAACTCTTAAAACACTTTTAACATCCTTTCAAAAGCCTAATCAGAGAGCCCCTAATCTAGTAATCCTCTTTTAACAGGATCTTGTACGTTGTAATACAACCACCACTATTCATACATAATGGCATTCTACCAAGTACCAAATATATATATATATATATATATATATATATATTTTTTTCAATTTGATGATGATTCATGCAGCCCCTGTCAATCTGTATCTCTCCGTTTCTTCTGGGAAAATTCTCAGAGAATCACAAATCTTGCTCATAGTCATAGTTAAGGATGTAGATCATTGGATGGGTCAAAATGAGGAAATAAAATCATAATAAAATAACTTCAAAAATGGAACATTGGCTAAATAGACATAATCGATTCCTCAAATCATAGTTCAAAATAGTTATGGCAATAGTTTATTTTACCTTACAACAAAAGGCCCAACTAGTAAAAATATATTCTCAAGCATATAACTAAAGGCCCAACGAGTAGCATACCAAATGCATTAATTTTTTTTGGGGATAAAAGTAACATACCTAATGATTTTTTTTTTCTTTGAGAAAGTTCATTTTCATTATTTTGGCATAAATTTTTTTCCCCTTTTAGCGAGGGAAACACCTAATTCACATCAATTTTCACAATAGGTTTGGAGTCAACTTATGATTCAATAATTTCAAAGATATAACTAATCACACACTCAGGCTGTGTTTGGTTGCTGTAAAACGTTTTCCGGAAAATATATATTTTCCGGAAATGTTAATTTCCGGAAAAGGAAAATGCTTCCACGCGTTTGGTTGCATTTTAAAAAATTTTCCGGAAAATATTTTCTGGTGTTTGGAAAAGAAGAAGGAAAACACAAATCAGAAAACACAAAGCCACAGTCCAGGAAAAAAAATCATCAACGATCACAACACAAGATCGCGATCGCGATCCGAGATCGCGATCGACGGCGCTGGAGCGATCTGGATCGCGATCGCGATCACGGGGCGATCGCGATCTCGGATCGCGATCGACAGCGCGATCGCGATCCGAGATCGCGATCGACGGCGCGTGGATCGCGATCGCGATCACGGAGCGATCGCGATCCGAGATCGCGATGGCCCCAGATCGCGATCGACGGCGCGCGATCGCGATCTGGATCGCGATCGCGATCACAGGTCGATCGCGATCACAGGTCGATCGCGATCTGAGATTGCGATGGCGCCAGATCGCGATCGACGGCGCGATCGCGATCTCGCCGTCGATCGCGCCGTCGGACTGGAGCTGGAGCTCGCGATCTCGGACTGGATCTTCTCCTCTCGCGCGCGCGCGCTCTCTCTCTCTCTCTCTCTTTTTCCGGAAGTGAATTGAAGGGAAAATGAAAACGTAAATTCATTTCCGGGTCAAAGGGGTAAATTGCGGTCAACAGGAATGCAATTTCCGGAAAATTGTATTTTCCGTTTCAACCAAACACGTGGAAAAGGGTGAAAATGATTTCCTAAAATCATTTTCACCCAAAACAAACGCAGCCTCAATTTCACAACTTACTAATTTATGCGATTGTGAGTGGTGAACATTTTCTGTTATGTTTGACTCACTACTTTACGTTGTTTACTCACAATCGCACAAGTCAGTAAGTTATGAAATTAAGTGTAGAAATGGTTGTGTCAGTAGGTAGACTACGAGTGAGATTACAACACTCGCCGACTAACACTTGTACCATTTGAAAGTGTACTTGAGTATATCAATCATAATAATCTGATTAATTAAGCATGTGGCGATTTATTTTTTCTTTTTGGGTAAACCATTGATTATATCATCAAAATACAAAATAAGACTGTGAAATTTTTTTTTTTCTTTAGGATGTAATGAATTTAGATGTGAAAATCAATTAATTATGTTTCTGGCAAAAGAATAGCAGAAATGGTTATGGCAGAAAGACATAATTCAGCCAAAAATATAGGGCATTTTTAATAAAAGTCCATGAAGTCTAGTCCACCACGAAGCCAACTAAAGTAGGGCTGTCCACGAGTCGGTCCGGGTCGGGTTTGTGCCCAACCCGGAACCGACCCGACCAGATTGGTTGGCCATAAATTCAACCCGCCGCCGACCGGCATGGTTGATCGGATCGAGCGGATCGGACCTTCAACGGACGGCGGTCGGTTCGGTCGGAGTTGAAGATCTGAAAATCGCCCAAAATCAGGCTATTTAACGGCGAAATTTCGGTGATATTTTTGCCGGATTTTCTTCGAATTCGTCGAAATCTCATCAGATTCGGCGAGATCTCTCCAGATCTCGCCAAATCCAGTGAAGATTCCATGGATCTAGCTGAGATCTCGCCGGATGTAAATAACTTCGCTGGGAAATGCTGAGATCTCGGTTCGGTCGGATTTCTTTGGGTTTTGAAGAGAAAACCCGTGAGCCGACCCGCCGTTTTCGGGTTCTGGAGGCCGAGATCCGCCGCTGACCGCCGGAATGAACGGGTTGAAGATCTGACCTTCAACGGACGGCGGTCGGTTCGGTCGGAGTTGAAGATCTGAAAATCGCCCAAAATCAGGCTATTTAACGGCGAAATTTCGGTGATATTTTCGCCGGATTTTCTTCGAATTCGTCGAAATCTCATCAGATGTGGCGAGATCTCTCCAGATCTAGTGAGATCTCGCCAAATCCAGTGAAGATTCCATGGATCTAGCTGAGATCTCGCCGGAAATGGCTGAGATCTCGCCGGATGTAAATAACTTCGCCAGGAAATGCTGAGATCTCGGTTCGGTCGGATTTCTTCGGGTTTTGAAGAGAAAACCCACAAGCCGACCCGCCGTTTTCGGGTTTTGGAGGCCGAGATCCGCCGCCGACTGTCGGAATGAACGGGTTGGCCGGTTTCGGATCGGTCGCCGGTCGGATCCTCCGGGTGGGTCGGGGTCTCGAATGGGTCTGGACAGCCCTAAACTAAAGTAACTAAAACCCTCTGGCAAAAAGTACACAGAGAAATTATAGAAAATCAAAAGTAGCAAGCTCAACCAATAAGAACAACACACTTTGCACCTTTATGATTCTAACACGTGTCTGCACTACAAAAACCCAGCCACACAAACACCCCCCGCTTTCTCTCTCTCTCTCACACCGTTGCAATTTCAAAAACCCAAAAAGCAAAAAACCCAGAAATCTCAAAAAACAGGTTTTTCCATTTCTTCTTTCATTTCCCTCTGAAGGTTTCTCAAAAACCCTCACATTTTCTTGAAAAACCAAACCAAAACTACTCGTTTTTCTTTTCTTTTTTGGGTGTCCTAAAAACACACACACACACCAAAAAAAAAAAAAAACGAAAGCGATTCATTGTTTGAAATCGCAGAAAAGATTCTGGGTTTTTTTGCATTTGTGGTGTATGGCAGGGAATGCTTTTCACAACCACAACGGTGTCGTTTTCGTGAACCACCTTCCTCTTCCTCTTCCATTTCCTCAGCCATTTGCTCTGATAAACCATAGAGGTGGTGGTGAGGTACTTGTTCCGTACAACCCACCTTTACTAACTCCTCTTGGATTTTCTGTATTGGAGGCTCAAATGGACGAGCACAGATCAATCTCTCTGCATCAGGTAGTTTTTTCTTCTTTCTTTTTATCTGGGTTTGTCTCAAGTTTCTCTCTTTTTTGTTTTTTAGATTCGAATTTTCAATATTTTGTTAAAAAAAATTTGGTGGGTTATGTTATCTTTGGTTTAATATATATATTTTTTTCATTGGTTTTAGTTCATGGTTAATAAAGAGCTCGTGCCGTCTCCGGAAGAAGAAGAGAAGAGGAGGAATGTCATTGTGAAGCTCAAACAGGTTTTCTTGAATTTCAAAACTATGTTCTTTAATCTTTGATGTTTGATTTTGGATTGAATAAAATAGTATGGAAGAATGCCTGTACCCACATTAGATTGTTCATATACATAGCGTACCCGAAGCTTTCAGATTAAGGCGTGGCAGTAGGTGTCATTTATGTTAAGGTCATTTACTGTGACTGAAACAACAATGTGAACTGGTTTAATGGTTTGCTTTGTGGGTTTTGCTTTAAGAATTTCTTTGATATATATAATACTGGAATGTTTGAATATTGTAAAGAACCTAGTGATATAAGGATTTGAGTTAATGGTAAAAAAAACTAAAAATGGCATCGGAAGTATTCAGCATTTCTTGAAGTTTTCCCACTTTTACTCTGAGATCTTTCCTGAAGAGAAATAGGAGGAGTCGCATTTTTGTTATGGTGGCTGAACAATTACTCTTCTGTTGACTTATGGCCTATTTGCAAATTCTTCTGAGAGGACATTGTCTTGAGATAAGGTTTGCAGTAAATCTTGCTAGTTATGTACTTTTTTGATGGAAGTAATCTTGTTCTCTATTGTGGTGGTTGGTTGTATTGTGGAGGGTTTTTCATGTACTCAACCACAGTAAATTAAAATTGAAAATTTCTTGTTTAGTGATGATGCACCTTGAGAATTTTCTAGTTTAGTTTGTGTTGAATCTTTTGATGTCTCATATAATTATTAATTATGTAGATAGTGATGGCATGGATTAAGAAGGTTGCATGGCAACATCGACTTCCGAAACAGCAAATTTCTGCCACCAGTGGCACAATATTGACATATGGATCATATGGCCTTGGAGTAAGTTCTTTCTCTTGTCTGTTGATTTTTACATTTCTCCTGAACATGTTATATACTGGTGCTCTGTGGTGCTTATGCTATTAATATATTTAATGTGATAATTATGGACATCCTATGATCTGAAGCTGTCTAGGTCAGAACTTCAAGAAACTTTTGGCTTTTCTTCTTCAAATATAGTTACGAATAATATAATACTACAAGAAACTTCAAGACACTTTGGTGTTTGGATATAAACAGTGCAATGGGAATTATAATTTAATATGGATAACATTCAAGACACTTCTAGTACCTATCCAAAAAAAAAAGACACTTCTAGGACATGTTCAGAGTGTTGCCGGGGTGAGCTTGTTTTGTAATCTTTAATTTTCACAGGCAGGGTATTTAGTAGTCCCTTAGGAAGGATGGGTTAAAAATATAGAAAGAGTATAAACCCCACTTCAGTCCATAATTGTAAATGTGGGAACTTTGTAGTAATATTTTGCATGCTGATTGAGCAACTTTTATTTATTTATTTATTTTAAGTGTAGCCACCACAGCTGAATTTTTTTTTTTTGGTCATTTCTCATTTTTTCTTCTTATAAACTGATATAGCAATATATGTCTTTAAATATATTCAGGTTCATGGTTCAGACTCTGATATTGATGCTTTATGCGTTGGTCCTTTCTTTGCCACCATGGCAGTAAGTATCTGTTGCCTGCTCATTATCCCTTGATTTTGAGTGACAGCATTTCCTCAATTTTTAATGAATGTGATTATGCAGGATGACTTTTTTATTGTTCTGCGCAACATGCTTAAAGGCAGACCTGAAGTGTCAGAGATCCACTGTGTAAAGGATGCAAAAGTGCCTCTAATGCGATTTAAATTTGATGGGATCTCAGTTGATCTCCCATTTGCGCAGCTTAAAGTGTTATCTGTCCCTGAAGTAAGTGTTGAGACTATGCAATAAATATTATGTTTGAGATTTAACTAACTTGATGCTCACTACTGCTATTTTTTTCTGGCATGTTTCTAGTAACTCAGTGTGTGCTTTGCCTTAAGCATTGTTTTGTAGTTGTCATTATCAATGAATCTTTTGTGCTTCCCCATTGATCATGTGGAAATTTTGACTGCCTAAGCCTATGAATTGCAGAATGTGGATGTACTGAACCCATTCTTCCTGAGAGATATTGATGAAACTAGTTTGAAAAGCTTGTCTGGTGTACGTGCTAACAAACGCATTCTTCAGCTTGTTCCGAACGTGGAGGTACATGTTGATTTTATTTTTATTTTTATGTTTCAGAATACTACTTAATTATCCTATTATCTAGCTAACCAAATGCAAGTCTCGCTTTGACATTTCTATCTCTTGAGAAATTTTTAAACATTCCAAGGAAAATGTTCCTTCAATTTATCATTAAGGAGCGAATATGTCATAGAAGAGATGGTATCTGTAGCTTGATTTTGTGCCAATGTGTCTTCCTATCAATGTTGCACGCAGATGATCATTGTATAACTATTATCTAAGAAATACCAGGTTTTGAGGTTGAGGTTTTTACAGTGGATTGTTTCTAGGCTTATGGGAAATGTTTAGCATTGACGTGTTGTCTAACATGGTTGCTATGGGCAAACAAGAATGCATGTGTATGCATGCATGTGGATGGGTCTATTCTTTTGGATTGGAGTATGCTGTCTTGGAATGCACTGTGGTGTTGTGGGATTCACCAAGACTATTTGATACGCTATAAGTATTAGACTATGTGTGAGCCTCCTTTTGTATTGCATGCATGGGTTTCTTGTCTGTGGTTGAGGGGGAGTGGGGTTGACTAGTACATGACTATACTGTGTGGGTAATTGTAAATGTGAAAAAAAAAAAAATCTTTGCAGGAGTTTTTGGGAGTATAGTTTCTCCTTATGCTACTTAATTTGTTCTAAATCTCATGTATATTGTAACTGATGCATTTCAGAATTTCCAATCAATGCTGCGATGTGTTAAGTTATGGGCAAAAAGGCGTGGAGTGTATGGTAATGTAAGTATGTTTTGCCTGCTGTTGATGTCATATGCATGCTTTGCTTTATTTGTGTGACACGAGCTTTTTTGGGCATATTGTTTTTCAAAAAGTGATGAATACAAGTATTTTCCTGCTGATTACAGTTACTTGGCTTTTTGGGAGGAGTTCATCTGGCAATCCTTGTGGCTTTTGTTTGTCAAGGAAATCCAAATGCTAGCTTAAATGCTCTTATTATGAACTTCTTTGAGACATTTGCACTTTGGCCTTGGCCTACTCCAGTAATCTTGCAAGATGGACTGCCAGCACCCGGAGATGCCATGGAGACACGGTCCTTAATGCCCATTCGGCTTCCATGTAGTCCATATGAATATTGCCATTCCAATATCACTAGAAGCACATACTACAAGATCAGGACAGAGTTTCTCCGAGGCTATACTATGACTAGGGTATGTTTTGTGTTTTAGGTGGGACATAATTGTTGGTATGCCTATTTGATCTGTTGCCAAACTACTTATATTGAAGGAATTTCTGAATTTGGGTTTGCAATAAATTATGTCATCTCTCTATAGTTTTGTTTTGGAAAATCTTACTTGATGATGATCTTCTGATGACAAGATAATGTGGGACTATTTTTTTTTCTCTCCCCTGTTGTTGCAGGATCTTTTGAAGCCAGACTTTGATTGGGGTAGCATATTTGAGCCTTATCCATACTCAAAGATACATAGCCGATTTCTTAAAATTTACCTCTCGGCTTCTGAGCAGGATGAGCTAGGGGATTGGGTAGGTTGGGTGAAATCACGTTTTCGCTCTCTTATTGTCAAGGTAAGTGGCTCATATTGGAAGTTCATTGTATACACTATACATATTTATATAGTTGATATGATAACTTTTCTGATTTGCATACATACATAGGAGTTGGGTGTTGTTATTCAGGGCATGATCAATCTTTTTCCTAGAGAGCATTAGTGGTACAGCTGGTCCTAGATTAAAGGGACATGGCCAATCAAAAAAGATAAAAGGGATATAACCTCAGTGCCAATTTGTATATTTTCTTAAATTTAGATGGAGTCCCTGCTTCTCACAGTTATATGGATTCATAAAAGTACAGAAGTCAGGTTCATTGAATCCATTTTTATGTAGTTGATGCAATTACTTCGGCAAAAACACCAAGCATACATTCACATGAGTTGGCTGTCTTGTGATTCAGGTCATGAGTGATCATGTTATGGTAGGTTTATAGTACAGGAGCTTTATTTGCATAGCTGGCCCTACTCCCCACAATTATATTGATTCAAAGAAGTCAGGCTAGAATTGGACATATAAATGATCTAGCATAAAAAATTATTGGAAGATGGGTGTTAAATGCTGCAGTCACATGGGAAAGCTTTCATAAATTTCTCATGCGACTTCATTCTCTACTTTTTTCTTAACTGAAGTATATCCGTGATAGATATTTCAATAAATATTTTTCTTGTCCTGCTAGTAGATCTAACAATTTAGTAGGACATACATCGATGAATATCATTACTAGGGTGTATTATACATTTGGTAGATAACTTTGATTTTGGTCTTTCAAATTTAAAACTTTGGATTTAGTCCCTACAATTTCAAAAATGGAATAATTTCATCCTTGAAATTTGTGGTAAGTTCAGTTTTGCTCTCTGAAATTTCAAAAATGGAATAATTCCATTCCTGAAATTCATGGCAAGTTTGGTTTTGGTCCATTTAAGTATTGGGTTAGTTTGATTTTTCTCTTCTAAATATGGTGTTGGTTCAATTTTGTTCTCTTAAATATGGGGTTAGATCAATTTTGATCCTAAGATATGTGGTTTGTTTTGATTTGGTCCCTCAAAAATGGGAGGTGCCTCAGCATTTCTTTAGTCATGTAAACAAAAAGAATAGATGGAGGGTCCAAAAGTGTTCCCTTTTTGAAATTTCAGGATAAAATTCTAACTTTTAAAATTTGGTATACCAAAATCATATATACACCAAATTTCAGGGATCAAAAGATAATTTACCCATGTCATTTATTAAATATTTCTTAGTATATTTTCTTCTTGTTCTGTTTGCTGCAGCTGGAGGAGATACAAGGTACTTGTGACCCTAATCCTACTGAGTATGTAGATATGGATGTAACAGAGCCCAATGTTGTGTTCTACTGGGGCTTAAATCCTTGCAAGCGTAATTTTACAGATGCAGCATCGGTCAAGGAGGATTTCATGACGAATATCAATAATGGCTATCAAGGCTGTCCTGGAAGGATGGAATTATCCTTTGCCCTAACTTCTGAGCTGCCGAAGAATGTTCTTGCTGATGGTACTGGAAGTGGGAAGCATACAAAAGCATGTTGGAAGATTCTTGATTACTACAATCAACAAAGGATTCCAATTTACTCACAGCATTTGCCACATTACTTTGTTGGGTATGTGGCAACCGATGGAGAGCCTGAGTCCCCAAGTGCTGCGGTTATACCTATCATGAACATTTAAAAAAAAAAAAGAAAAAAAAATCTTGTTATCTTGGTCTACTTTTTGCACACCTGGGTTTAGGTTTCATGTTTGCACAGTTTTTACGAGGATCAGAAGAAACTATACAAAGATGAGGATATATGAAAGTTTTGGACTGTATAGTAAAAACAAGTTGTAGAAAGCTAAAGTTGCATTGTACTTGTAAAGTCTGCTGTAAACTCAAATATGCAATCTTTTAGTATCTTGCCCTTCAAAATTGTTGTGAATTTCACAAAAGAAAAATGTTATTAGAATGATTTTTGGTCGCAATTACTATTTCAAATGGATGTCATTGCCTTTGCTCACATGATTTGTTTTGGGCAGTATGAACATTCATACAAATGGCAAAGTGGTGATTTTAAAGATTTTTTAGTACTGAGTTCATCAGGAGAAGGTATTTTGTGCAAGCGTCAAGGTCGAAGCAGCATTTAGTATTTTCTTTTATATATATATATATGTGTGTGTGTGTGTGTGTGTGTGTGTGTGTGTGTATATTTATCAGTAATTGTTAGCTAACGCTGAGTTTACAGTTACACAATATAAAATTTCTAAAAAGTATTGGATCTAAAATTTTCACAAAATTTGAGTTTTAACTTTTTTGAAAGAAAAAAAAAATCCTCAACAATATTTTATGAAAAAAGCCTTTATCACTTGTACAAAATTGAGCAAGAAATACTCAGGGAGAGGGGGTTTTGCCTCCAACCAATCAAAGACCAAATTGCAAACTTTTGGCAGGATTTGCTAAAATACAAAGCATAACACAAATATGAATAAAAGATGTAAGGAGTCAAACTCAGAAAGGTGACACTGACACAGAGCAAACTTGGAAAATCAATTGCTCCTGTATGCTATTTGGCACTCATAGAGGAGAACTCAATCGATAAAAACATGAAACATGAAACAGAATAACGGAAAATATGAGTGAGATTTGAAAAAATAAAAATAAAAAAGAGAGAAAAGAACAGAGATGGACACATGATTTTAAGCTAGCAAAGGCCTGAGTATAAAGAAAAAAAAAAATCTAAATAGACATCCATATAGTATTAAAAATTTATAAATACTCAAAATCGTTGTTTCTAAATACATTACGATGCAATTGCTTACCAACAAAGACAAACAAAGACAAAATAATGTCTTTTTTTAATACTAGACTGTCTCGGATTTATTTATTATTTATTTGTTTGTTAAAGTTAGAGCTTTCACATTGATGGTGCTAAAAATTTTAGCTTTTAGCACCTCAAAGAGTTACTTTATCTATTTTACCACCTCATTTTACAATATACCCAATATTAAATGTTCTTTTTTTTTTACAAATTCATTTAAAATAATATAAAAAATTCATTAAAATAATAAAGGAAGCGAGAGAATTTGAGTTTTTTTAATTGAAGAAAGATATATAATCTTAATAAAATATTGTATTTTATTTTTAACAACTTGCTATAGTCACTACTAGTTTACTGTAGTTGTAAAAAATTTAGCTTTAACTTTTTCAATAACAAATAATTTTTTGGTTCTTAAGTGGTAAAATAGTTTTTTTTTTTGTTGCTAAAATACAATCATCATTGTGAATATTTTTATTATTTTTGATAAGTTTTTTGGTTAGATAGTTATTATTTAGGTAAGGCTAGTTAAGCTTATTGTGGAGAAAGGAGACCTAAGGTTTTGGAAGGGGGCCTAACTACAAAAATAAAAAATATTATAACTAAAAAAAAAAAAAAATTGGACCCAAGGGGGGCCAGGGCCTCCACCTGGGTCTGTCCCTGAAAAGAACATTGGTATCTTTTTCAAAAGCACCACAATAATCAGGAGAGAGGTGAGTCGATCCATGTAGTCATCAGACATGGGTGACCATACAAGCGCTAATGTCATCGTATGGATGCTAACGTCAACACCTCCCTTTTTCACCTTTCAATGATGAGCTCTAGTCTAGTGTTTTTAAGAGACTTTTATGATTCGTTTGGATTGAGGGGAAAGGAGGGTGAGTAGAATAGATTTGACCCAAAATTAGCTTATTTTCAGCGAATTCTACTTTACTCCTTTCCACTCTTCCTACTTATCTCTCAATCCAAACGAGCCCTTAGAGTTGGATTGATTGCTTTGATTTCAAGATGAATTTTAAACTTTGAAATATCATGGTGTTGAGGTCCAAAATATCACAATATTGTACCAAAGCCCAAAACAATACAAAAAAGATTGAAATCCAAGAATCATTTGGGCTTTCAATGAATAGGCAAGGCCCAAATCCATTAAAAGTCAATAGGAAATGGCCCAAGCCCATGAATGGGCGAACATTGGACCTTATGAAACAAAGAAAGAAGAAGTTCAGCCCAGCCCTTAAGAGAGAAAATCGCTGGGGAACCTAGAGAGAAAACTGAATCAGGATACCTAGGGATTCCTAGAAGCCTAGGATCCTCGTGATATGCAGCATGGCTAGGTTGGGATTGAGATAGCTTAAGGAAGCATGCCCAGGAGCACAAAGAATGAGAGCAAATGTGTCCCATCAGCCACCTAATGATGCAGAAAAGGGATAGAAGACTTGGGGAACCAGCAATTCATAAATAAGGGTTTGGTCTCTCGGGAAACCCAGAAAGATGGACTATGAATGAAGGTGGCTAGGGATCTTTTAGCTTGATGGAAGGGAATCCACCCATTCAGGAAAAATGACAAAAGGAAAATCAGCCAAAAGGTAGGTTTGAAAAGGTGGTATCTAGAAGTTTTGGAAAAAGAAAGATCAAAGGTCAGCCCTTTAGGACCCCCCAAAACAGGAAAGTCAGCTGAGGGATTTTGAAGAGGGAACCTCAAAAGAGGGAAATAGTAAGAAAATAAAGAAGGGGCTGGTCACCAATGTCGCTGACACAACATTGGTTCTGGTACCCAGGGCAGCAAATGGAAGGAATCAGTGGTACAATAGAAAGCCCTAGGATGACACTATAAAAGGAGGGGCAACCAATAATGAAAGGCATTCAGCAACAGTAAATCAGAGGAAAAGATCCTTGGGAAATGTTTGTTAGAATTCAAAAAAGAGAAAAGAAAGGGAAAACACCATCTGTGATCCTGAAACAACCACTAGAGAATACACTTGGATTCAAAGGGATTCAAACTTTGCAAGTTTTAGAGGCCTGATGAGCCATCTAAGTCTGTGATTTTTGAACTCATTTGGACCTTGTAACATATCCTAGTGAGCGTGATGTATTAAAAACTTAAGAAAATAATGAAACATTCCATATCATCCTAAGGATCCCTAACGTTTATTTCATTTTTTCTCTTATATCACATCTTTACTATTCCTTTCTGTACAATACATAAATGTTTTCTATGTGTTAATATGTATGTGTTGTAGGATTCGTGCTTTGTGCACAACTTGGTTCAAAATCAACCTGACTTAGCTGCGGTGAACCAAACCTAGTCCCTTAAACATAAAGCATTGGGCCCAGGATCCTTACTTTCTACTTGGGCCTGTGTGTTGTTTTACCAAAAAAAAAAAAAAACCCACACACATGGTTATATGAGATGAATAAGAGGGTAGAGAGATTAAAAAATAGGTTTAGGACTTTATTTATGGGTTATGTTAACTGGTGCCTTCAGGAAAATTGTTAATAAACCAAATTAGAAAAGTCTTAACACCACTTCCATGGAAAATATAAAAAGTTGTCAGAAAAATTTATTGCTTTATCAATTTCCAATAAAATGTTTCTAAAAATGGTTCATAAACTAATGCCCTTAAGGTGTTGGTTAACATTTCCCATTATTAATTATTCCCTTCACCGTAGCTAATATAATTACTCCCTCCGTCCCACTTTGTTTGTCCTCTATTCCATTTTGAGATGTCCCAAAATGTTGTCCAGTTTCTAAAAATAGGAGTCATTAATTTACTAATGTTCCTATTATACCCCTATTTACTAATAATCCTATTAATAATTCAATTTTTTGATCAATTTATTTAAGAGTAGTTTTGGAAATTTATACATTTTTAAAAGGTAGACAAGACAATAAATGATGTTCCTTTAAAATGTTTAACTTTTCAAACAGGACAAACAAAGTGGGACGGAGGGAGTATATTCTTATGTATGACACAATTACAGTAATATCCTTAAAGAACAAGAATAACAAGCCAATAGACACAATAAATATAATAACCACTACAATATATTGATATATTATCTCTCTCATAACCAAATGTATTTAGATCATTCTCAAAAGTGGGTTCTAGTTAACTCAACTGGTAAAGTCTCTGATGGTTGAAATAGAGATCTGGGATTTAATCTCTGCCTACACCAAAAACTAATTGGTATCTTGGTCTAATGATAAAGAACTATCATCAGGAGTGGACATCATAGATTGAAATTCTCTTTAAAAAAATAAAAAAAAAGGTCATTCTTCAAAAAAAAAAAAAAAAGTATTTAGATGACATATACAACATTATAAAAAAGATCAAATTCTAATTTGAAGGGGAGCAGCTTCAACCCTCTCATATCATGGAAATGGCCTACAATCTTCTTCATGATTTCAAATACATATATTTCTCGAGGTGGGAAACTGTACCACGGGTTGGTGTGGATGAGAGGCTTGGGAAGAGAATTGCTGAAGAATTGGCTCGATGTGCGTTGTCAAAGTAAAGCATTACCGTTTTATGGTTGATGTCATGTGTGTTTTCAATTATAATTGCTTCCAGTTGGATACCTGTGGTATAGGTGTAAGTATATTTTCTTCTGCTGTATACGTGTAAGAAAATACTTTCGCACTCGCTGACATTCACTATTTTACACATAAATTCATAATTGTAATGAAAATAACCATATTTTAACGCATAAAAATGAATGTAAAATAGTGAATATTTGAGAATTAAAACCCAAAATCATAAGAAGGAATCTCATATAATATGGCGTAGCATCATCTCCTATGACACAATTAGGATAGTATCCTTAAGAACAAGAATAACCAGCCAATTATAATGTCCACTAACATATATCAATATACATCATACATGTTATTTCTCCCATAATAAGATGTATGTGCTGTTTAGATGACATTTACAACACTATAAAATGTTCAACTTTAGTTATAGTTTAACATTAGAGATAAGAAAGGATTAGTGAGTTTTAGTTAGTTCAATTGGTAAAATCTCTAATGGTTGAATAAGAGATTTTGGATTCAATCTTCGCTTACACCAAAAACCGATTGTTGCCTTTTATTTATTTATATTTTTTATGATAATTGATTGATGTTTTAGTCTGATGATAAAGAGCTATCATCAGGAGCGGACATCATAAATTTGAAATTCTCTAAAAAAAAAAAGGATCACTTATATATGATATATCTATTACTTCTCTGGTAGCGTATGCCTCTATAAATTGTGAGTCCCATATATTTACTTGAAACAAGGGCTAAATTCCCTGTAAAGGAGCTCACATGCACCTTTAAGGTGGGGTTTTTTTTTTTCCTTAAAAAAATGCTCCTTTTGAGCGTAAGTACCACACAATCCCACTTAGAAATTATTCTGATTAGAATAAGCATCACCTTCAATCTTCTAAATTTTACATCCCATCAACTGTTTTTTTTTTTTTTTTTTTTCCCGCAAAGATTAGAACTTTGGCAAGTCATAGCTCTTGTTCATGTTGTCCTCCAAACCATATTTCTACCATCAAGCCAATGCGCCAGACCAAACAATAATGACAATTTGATTGACCAAACATGCAAGCAAACACTAAACTACAATCTTTGTTTAACGATTTCAGTTGTACTTTATTCATTGGGTGTATGTATCTGTGGTACTTAATTTTGTCAGGTAATGGTGTAATGCTAATTCTAAGATTTCACTAAAATCACATAAATATCTACCAAAACCTACAAATCATAATGGTCTCTCAAGCATGCTGTTTTGGATGTTTTGATTTGGGTCATTACCTCCCAAGTTTTGCTCATGTCATCTTGGAGGAGGCATCTGTGTAGTTCGTGTTTCGTATGTTCTGTCTGGTTTTGTTTTGTTTTTGCTGGTGCTTTAATTAAAGTTTTGTTTTCATTTAAAAAAAAAAAAATTGATGAAGAGATCGGGTCCGCTTCTTCACTTTTCCAGGCCTTTAAATTTGTAGTGTAGCGTTAACCACCTTAGACCCTAATCTTTTTCATTTGATTGGGGGGGTTGATCCAAAATTTTGCCTCCTGATTTCTAAGTTCTAAGTTTTCCGTTTTTATTTTATTTTATTTTATTTTTTTTTTAAAAATATGCTGACATTGTACTACCTGTGGTAGTCTCTGTGATATGAGAATAATATTTTATTTTGGCCGCTAGCTATGTCAGCATTTTTCATTCATCACTTAACGGTAAAGATCATTTTAAAACAATACCAAAAAGTTTGGGACCAAACTGACGTGTTTAAAGTGTTAATGATCAAATTGACGCACAACATAAAGATTAGGAACCAAACTTGAAATTTACTCGGAAAAATATAAAGAAATTCAAATCAAATATGTAAACAAAAAATTCACATTAAAGCAGTTGATAACTTCCAAAATACATAATGACTACTGACTTCCTTAGTTGATGAACGGTTTTACATGGAAAAACATTGATTTATATTATGGGTCATGTTAATGGATGCCCTTAGGATGAGAATACTAAGTATTTTTAACATACACACACAAGGAGGGGGGAGGATGTTTTTTAAAGAAATTTACAGTGGTATATATCTAAAAGGGCTTAACTTTTGGATACACAGCACAGGCTTCATCGGGAGAGAGGAGAAGGTTTTTTAAAGAAACTTATAATTGTGTATATCCAAAATAACTTAACTCTTGGATACACAGTACATGCTTTAAACCTTTTTAACTCACTCTCATTTTCCAATGTGAGATTAACCCACTGTTATTTCTTTTCCCTTGGGACAATTGTTAATAAACTATATCAAGAAAGTTTTTAACACAACATTCATAAAAAATATAAAAAGTTAGAAAAATTAATTATTTTATCATTTTCTCATAAAATGTTTTTAAAAATAGTTCCTAAACTAATACCCTTACAGCATTGGTTAACATTTCCCTTTTATTATTACCAAAATAAGTTGTTGAATTTTATAATACTACAAAAGATTTTATTTAAAATAATTGAAACTTCCATATTTAGTTTTGTTTTGCATTCTCCTATTTCAAAATATGATGTGCCAACATAAAAGGAAAATGCGTAATGTTTCTTTTTTATATAAATATTTATATCATTCTCATTTTTAAGGATTTTACGTGTGAAATTTGGCAATTATGTGTAAAAAATTATACTTTGAAGTGAAAAGGTTATAATTAGATATAATTATATTGGTTATAAGAGAGGGAGGGTGGGAGGGAGGGAGAAGAAAGTTGAGTAATTCTTAGACACTCCTGGAGTAAGGAGAATGGTGGTTTCTCCTCTCACATTCATGGTGGGGTCCACTCATTAAATTAATTGTGGGGTCCATCATGAATGTGAGAGGAGAGAGTACCATTTCTCCATACTCCAAAAGTACTTAAGAATTTTCCGATAAAGTCTGACTTTTGGGTTTCTTTTCCAATTGTGTTGCATTTTATTTTTTGACAATCAAGGATATCCAGACCTCTTTGAGTATCTGACTATTCCTTCGAGCATGTGCAATCTCCCTGTTCCACACACACCCGGTTATTACAGGGAGAAATCCCTTTGGGTGGCCCTAATTGTGATGCATTTAATTACATATTCAAATACTCATTTATTTTGGAGTATCTAAGGATCCTCATTATTCTATAGTTAAATGAATATCAAATAACGGGAAAATGTGTCATATATGTATGACGTGTACGTATATATCATTGTTTGCCATATGGAGTCATAAGCTTGCATCATTCTAGAAGATGACACATGTTTTTTGTTACATGTATTGTCAAAGGGACACATGTCATCAATTAGACAATAAAATATCAATTAAGTTATATATGTCCAGCCATGAAAAGGTGGGTTCCAGTCAAGGATGTCAATACCGTACCGGAGGCCGTACCGGTTTGGCCACCGGTACGATATATTTCGGATACCGGTCAATACCGGTGTACCGTTTCGGGTTTACCGCTATTTTATATATATATATATATATATATATATATATATATATATATATGTATGTATGTGTCAGTGTATATATATATAATAATAAATATAAAAGTTTACAATAAAACATTTTCTCAATTCAGAACTAATTATTCATGGTTTTATACTTTAGTATCAATTAAATGGGAAAAAAAATAAAAAAAAATAAAATAGAAAGCTTAAAAGTTACCATTGCATACTAAGAAAACAAATAATACTAATAAGTTAATACAAATAAGTTACCATTCTATCCTAACAAAAATTCAAAAATTACAAAACTTAAAAAAAAAAAAAAAAAAAAAAAAAAACTTTTTTCTGTACCGGCCGGTACGCCCGGGGTACCGGCCGGTATTGCCCGAAATTGGCCGGTACGGCCGGTACGAGGCCGGTACGGCCGGTATTTCTACCGGTACGAAACATAGAGGTTAACCGTACCGGATTGCCGGCCGGTACGGTATATTCCGGCCGTACCGGCCGGTACGGTACGGTATTGACAACATTGGTTCCAGTCAGTTCAACTGGTAAAGTCTTTGATGATTGTATAAGAGATCTGGGGTTCAATCCTCGCTTACACCAAAATTAATTGGTGTCTTGGTCTAATGATAAAGAGCTATCATCAGAAGCGGCCGCCATAGAAAAACCCAACATGTTAGTGGGTTTCAATTAGTTCAACTAATAAAGTTTCTAATGATTGTATGAAAATAAATTAGTGGTAGAATGAGACGGAATATTCTACATCCTGCCATAATGTAAACCGTAAAACACAATAATATAAGTTGAAAAATAAGTTAAAACCGAAACAAAAGAGTTTAAGAAATTAATATATATAAGGATTGAAAAAGTAAAGAAATTGATATAAACTTAACAGGAATAGAAATATTGATTTCTACGACAATAAAATAGTATACGAGATTGAATTTCCCATAATTCCATTGGATAAAAGGGGCGGTCATCTTTGAACGATAGAAAAAATAGGTAATATTTTATCGTTTTAGTATTTATATATATAAAAAAAAACATATAGTATTTTATCATATTCTTAGTATTTTTTTTTTGGAGAGAGTTCTAATCTATGACGTTACACCAATTGATTTTCGGTGTAGGTGGGGGGATTGAACCCAAAATTTCTTATTCAACCATCAGAAATTTTACCAGTTGAGATAACTGGAACCCACATCATATTATTAGTACTTATTAGTTATCATATCACTGAGTTTACACTATAACTGTATAATGAACGTGTCCTCTCTAAAAATTCCTTTCATACTCCTTCAAAATCCAAGGGGAAAAATTTTCTATTTAAAAAATATATTTGGAATTATCTCATCTTATAATTACTACGCATTTTATTAGGAAAGAAAATCAATAGTTTTGATGGAAACCGATTCTATATTTCTATTTATATTAAAGTTCTATAATTCAAAAAAACAACATAATTGGAATGATCTCTTCTCATAATTATTACGCTTTTATTAGAAAAGAAAATCAATAGATTCCATTATAGTTTTCATTTTATTAGGAAAGAAAATCAATAATTTTTAAGGCAATCAATATAGAATGGAAATCGATTCTATTTATATTAAAGTTCTATAATTCACAATGAATTGCATGATTAGTAGTTGAATATAACGTATCTTCTCAAAAAGAATATAACATAGAATCTAACAAGAAAACAATAATAACAAAAAAAAAGAAAAAGAATCATGATACATTTTACAGATGGACAAGAGATTAATTTTTATTAGAACAATTAAAGATACAATGTATCTTACGAATTTATGTTATAGATAATTGTACTTGTATCCATTATCTTTAAAAATTGACATATACATTGACATTAATTTTGAAATTATTTGGTGAATTTTATTTTGAAATTTCATCTATATATCAAATTCCCTATAAAAGAGCTCATACATTTAAGCATAAGCTCCACACAATATTCTCTATCCCACTAAGCATAAACATCTTTTTCTTCTACAAAGATGAGAACTTTAGTGTTCATAGTTCTTGTTCATGTTGTCTTTCAAATCATATTTCTACCATCAAGTCAATGTGCCAGACTACGTCCCAATGATAACAATTTAATTGAGCAAACATGCAAGCAAACACCAAACTACAATCTTTGCATCTCTTCCCTTAAATCAGACCCTAAAAGTGCCACAGCAGATGTTGCAGGGCTAGCTCTCATTATGGTTAATGTACTAAATACCACGACAACTCAAACTCTAATCCACATCAATAGCCTTCTTCTTCAGAGCCCAAGAAACGAGGTTAAGGAAGCATTACTCTCTTGTGTTGAAAATTACAAGACTGGTGTTTTAACTGCTGATGTTCCAGTGTCCATTGAAGCTTTAACTAAGGGTAATCCTAAGTTTGCTGATCAAGGTACACAGGATGCTGCCAACGAGAGCAATTCTTGTGAAGAAGGTTTCTCAGGCAATTCACCGCTGACTGTCGAGAACACAAATATAAACAATGTCGCAAGAGTGGCTAATGCCATTGTCAAGCTATTGCTTTAAGTTGCTTTTATACATTTCTCTATCTTTACTTTCAAATTTGAGAGAATTAGTATAATTACAAAACTCTTTTATCTTTAAATAAGGTGATAGGTTTTTGTTGTTGTTGTTACTGATGTTTTTTACAAATTTGATAGCAACATTAGCCAACAGCCCAACATTGTTAATTCCATTCTAGTGGGCATTCTAATTTGTCTTTCGAAACATAATATTTTGTACGAGTCTATTTCGACATACTATTGAGTCAAACAGTAAAATTTCAATAAAATTATATAAAACTAGTCGTGAAAATAAAGCCGGAAGCGTCTACGAAAATTGTTCAATGAAGGCCTCCAGTTAGCCTCCTTTAAACTGATCCTTTCACCCAAAATAGCATCATTTTGGTAACTTTTGGATATTTTATAAATAAAATTATTATCATTTAAAAATTTGAACAAAAAAAAAATCTTCAAAGCTCTCTATCTCTCTTACATCTCTGATCTCTCAGTCTCATGCCCAGCCATGGCCAAGATCCATGAGCTCCCCCACCATTGCTAGCAGCGGCTATCGCTGAGGCCACCACCCTTAACACTCAGCGTTGATCGAGGTGGTCTCCAATGGCCATCTCATCATCACCCTCAAACTCACCCGACTCCCACCGCCTGTTACGTTCATTCGTCCATAATAACAACAACAACGACAGTGGGCTCAGTCAAACTGAGAAGGAATGAACACCGATGTTGCTATTACTTAATCTATCTGAGAGAGAGAGAGAGAGAGAGAGAGAGAGACTGTAGGCTCAGTCAAATAGTGGTCTCTTTAGAAGTCCGGGTTGTCAAGTTCAAATTTTTGTGGTTCTGAGGTTGATTTTTTTTTCTTCTTTTTTTTTGGTGGTGTTGAGCTCTATGTCTGTTGTTTGCATTTTTCTGTTCTTCCCTTAATTTGGTCTAAACAAAATTGTTTTGTTTTTATATATTGATTGAATTTGTGTAGGAATATTTTGTAAAGTTCCGATGAATCTGTTTATAGATTGGTTGGCAGCAGATGTTTTGATTTTTTTCAGATTTTTTTTTTTTTTTTGGGGTAAATATTCAATTTTCTGATTACGTTTAGGCAAAGATCAACGAAGAATCTTATGATCCAAGTGCTATCAAGTATCAACTATCAAATGTGGGGTGCTAACCAATGATTATTTGCTGCACATTAGCCCCCATTAGGGTTCAGAAAACTGGAACTTCATATTTCCCTTTCCTTTTTGAATAGCTAAGGATTAGAGAACATATAGTTTTTGACCCTCTAAACCACAACTCTCAAGTTCCCCCCACCCCAAAAAATTTTCATGAGATTTGATAGTTTGTTTTTGGCTAGAGTTTATAAACTCAGCTTTTAGATTTTATGTGTAGTTTTTTAAAATTTCATTTCTTCAAAGTGTAAGTATATTTTAACATGCTTTTAACAAAAAAAATAAACTAAATAAGTTGTTTTCAAATAGATACGAGTTTTATAATGGTACTTCAGTATGTTTGAAACAACTTTTAGTTTTTAATTTTTATATACAATTTTTTAAAATCTCATTTTTTTCTAATTTTTTTCACTTTTTTTCAAAATATAATTATATTTTAGCATATTTTCAATAAAAAAAATTTGATAAACTATTTCCAAATGATACATCTTCTTGCTAGAGATACTTTTAAGCAAAAAGTAGTAGATTGCTTTGAGCCTTTGACCTTTGAAGATGGGAATGTTTTCGTTGAATTTTATATGGGGTTACGCCCATTCCGTGATGCAGCGAAAGCATAGGTGGTGAACCCACATCGAAAAGTAGAGAAGATGTGGCCATGAGCCCGTCCCATGAAATGGAGAGGTTATCGGCTATAAACCCAATCCGAAAATACAAGGATTCTTGGAAATACAGCTCAATTCGTGTAATTGTATTAAACTTGGGCCTTCTGAGCTTTAAACAGGTTTAACCCAAAACTCATTATTTCATACTTAATAGTATATGATAATATTGACGTGCCATGAGTTGCCAAGAAAAGTGTGCCACGTGGCATAAATAAGGTCTCTAAACCCACTAATACCAATCAAAAGAAATTTGAATCCAGTGTTATAGTTGTTGCACCATGCAATTGAAATTTTAATGTGAGAGAATAATTGAAAAGGTATATATATATATATATATATATATATATATATATATATATATATGATCTAAGGGTTGAGATTAAAGTCGAACTTTTTATCTCAATCCTTGAAGGCAATTACACGGTGCAATAGCTCTAACTATTACATCGAATCTCAATCCAATCAAAATAATTAACACAAGATATGATTAGGGATGGAGCCAAGTGGGGGCCCATAAGGGCCTGAGCTCCTTGACCTTAAGGGGGAAAAATAGGTATATTCTCTATAATTTTATATATTGGCTCCCTCCTCTACAAGTTTACATTGAATTATAAGAGCAATTGTATCCATTGTAAATAGCATAAGGACCCAAATTTGCCCAATCAATCCCAAAATACACTCACATCAATTTATATATTATTATGAAAAAAATACATTTGTGCTAAAGTAACTATGCAAATAAATATTTTAGCTATTAATTCTTTAGATTGAGGGTTGTGGCTTTTGGTTGAGGAAGAGAGAGATATGATTTGAGATAATAATAAATTGATAAGGAAATAATAATATAATGAAATGTAGTATAAAATATAAAATCTAATGTAGGGTGTTTTGAAAAGTGAGTATGTAAAGTATAAAAAATAGGTTTTTATGCTAAAATAGACATAAATTTTTGCACGAGCTTATGCGAATACCCTAATGTAGTAAGAAATAATGGAGTTTTGTATCTTTATTTTTGTTAGTGGACGATTGCATTATAATGTATTACGAAAAAAGAAGAAGATTTTGAGCCTTTGTTTTTGTTGATAGTTTGTTAATATTAAATGGATACTTATTTGAAGTTTCGTGTTTTTTTTTTTTTGGCTTATACTCCTACCCCTCTAACTCAAATCCTGACTTTATCCTAGATGTGATACTACAATATCATAGACATTTGTATTTAAATTTAAGCAAGCATCAAATTCTAAGCATCAAAACAACATGTAGTATTCTCTTGTATTAATATTTATTAGCTATCACTGAGTTTACACCATAACAATTTTCCAATAAATCTTGGATATGTTGAGTTTTTATTTTATTTTTTTGAAAACTAGCAACTATATATATATTTTGATACACTAGCAACTATATTTTATTAACGAAACTATATCACATGTACAAGACTGAGCAAGAAATGCTCAAGGCGAGACCAAAGTTCAAATTTTTGGCAACGTTTTCCAAAATACAAAGCATAACACAAATATAAACAAAAGAGGTAAGCAAACTTGGAAAATCATTTGCTCCTGTATACTATTCGATCCTTATAGAAGAGAGCCCAATCAATAAAAACATTAAACAGTACCCCCCCCCCCCCCCCCCCCCCCCCCCTCTCTCTCTCCCCCCAAAAAAAAAAAAAAACAACAACAACAACAACAGAAAGAAAATTTTGAGTGAGATTTGAAAAAAAATGGTTAAAGAAAAACTTTCATCTAATTGCTTCAAAAATTATAAAAAAGCACCACAATAATCTGGAGAAAGAGGCAATTCAATCAATATATTGTACTAGTGTTGAATCTGTTGATTTCATCATATGGATACTTAAGTCAACGCACCTCTTTCACTTGACAATAAGCTCTGGTTTTTTTAAGGGACTTTCAGGGTTAGAATTGTTGTTGCTAAACCAAGTTAAACTAGTCGCAAACCCATGCTATGCACGGGAACCAACTTGTTTGGGTGGTAGACTAAAAAATAATTATATAAAATCTAAAATTGATTATGAAATTATACCATTTCATGAATTTCTCCTGTTTCAATTCAATTTTTGTTACAATTTGATAAAGAAGTCATTGTTTGAATGTGCAATATCTTGCGAAAATCTACCAATTGGTTTCAGATATTAAAAATTTTGAAAGACCAAAAAATATATATATGACTACACAATAGAGAAATATAAGAGAAAAATAAGTTATCTTCAAAAGAATATATAATTCATGGTATAACCATTGAAATCAAATGTAGATATTGCAACAACTAACGCAAAAATATAGATATTAAAACTTTCAAAATGCCAACAAATAAAATTAAAGAATCAAATGATTCAGAGCTTATAAATAAATAAATAAATAAATAAATATATATATATATGATAGAAAATTATATTATTTAAAAAAATTAAATGATAGAATTAGAGTCCCAAATAAATTTATAAGTTTGAATAGCACCAGGACATAATGGTATGTGTGGGTGTGGCATATGGTGATATATATTTAATTTTTTGTTGTTATCTAATATATAATAGCAAAAAAATAAATTAATGCATAATCAACAGATTTTGAAATAAAAAATTATATTCTATAATGTAGAGTTCAAGAAGTTTGGTTGTAGGGTTTTTAAAAAATTAATAAACTTTGTTTTTGGGTTTATTGCAATAAAGCCGATACTTATACTTTTATTGCAGATTTTTTTTTTTTTAAATAATCATCTTTAGATTAAATTCAGCTTAAAATATCAGATTTTATCCAAAAAAAGAAGATGATTATCGGGTTTTGGAGAGAAAAATAGTTTTTTTAATTTAAATTTATGAGTTTGAATAGCACCAAGACATAATAGGATGTGTGGGTGTGGCATATGGTGATATATATATATATATATATATATATATATATATATATATATATATATATATAATTTTTTGTTGTTATCTAATATATAATAGAAAAAAAAAATTAACCCATAATCATAAGATTTTGAAATAAAAAATTATATTCTATAAGGTAGAGTTCCAGAAGTTTGGTTGTAGGGTTTTTAAAAAATTAATTAACTTTGTTTTTGGGTTTATTGCAATAAAGTCGATACTTATCCTTTTATTACAGTTTTTTTTTTTTTTTTAAATAATCATCTTTAGATTAAATTCAACTTAAAATATCAGATTTTATCCAAAAAAAGAAGATAAGTATTGGGTTTTGGAGAGAAAAATAGTGTTTTTAATTTTATTTTTTAAATATTGTATTGTATTGACGTGGAAAATTATCCAAAAAAAGAAGATAAGTCCTTTCACAGTAGCTAATATATTTACTTTCTCATGATATGACACGATTACGATTACGGTAGTATCCTTAACAAGCCAATTATATAATAACCACTAACACATATCAATTTTACGGTAAACACGTTATCTCTCTCCTAACAAAATGTATTTAGATGACATATACAACATTATAAAAAGTTCAAACAACTATAATTTAACATGGAAAACGTTAATAAATGTCCTAAAGGCATTGATTTAGGAATTAAGATATATTTTAAAAAAATTTTATGGGAAAAGGAAAAAAAAAGTATCAAAACTTTCTTAAAATAGTCTATTAACAATTACCCCAAGTGTAGTTGTTAATATGATCCATTTAAAATTAGAAATAAGAAAGAATCTTTTCATCGGGTTTATCAAATTTCCTATAAAAGAGATCACACCACCCAATCTTTACTACCCCACTTTTAGAATAAGCATCACCTTCAATCTTTCAATTTTCTATCCCATCAACTTTTTCTTATGCAAAGATGAGAACTTTGGCACTCATATTTGTGTTCATGTTGTCCTTCAAACCATATTTCTACCGCCAAGCCAATGTGCCAAACCAACAAATAATAACAATTTGATTGAGCAAACATGCAAGAAAACATCCTCCTGCGGTAATGTCAAGCACAAGAATATAAGTTTAACAATAAGTTAAAACTGAAACAAAAGAGTTTCAGAAATTAATATATATATATATATATATATATATATATATATATATATATATACACACACAAAAGGGCGTCAAGTTAAGTTGAGGCGTCAAAACAACATATACTATTTTATCGTATTAGTATTTATGATATAAAAATTAAAAAAAAAAAAAAAGTGTCAAATTTTTGAAGAAGTTTGAATTTTTTTTTTTTAAGCAAAAAGTTTGCATACCCTTGTCAAAATATTTATAAGAAAAACAAAAGAGAAACATATAGTATTTTCTCATATTAGTACTTAATAATTATCACCGAGTATAATATTTTCTTATTAATTAATAGTGTAAACTCAGTTTTTTCATAATGAATTTTATAATTGTAAGGACCAGTTTTGGCTTGAACCCTAAACAGGATTGGGTTTTGGCCCAACCAGCCCAAACAATAAATTTGTAGAGCGTGGGAAAAAGAACTAGCTTGACTCTAGAAAGGAAGTAACGATCATGGGTGGTTTGGAAGAAGAATTAAGAGTATGAGATATAAAAATCGTCCTCAGCATAACCTGAGTAATTTAATCAAGAGTCCAGAGTTCTTCTTTTAGTGATGTATTTCTTAATCTTTTTTGCTCTAGGTTTCCCGATCCCTCCCCTCTTTTTTGGCCACCTTCTCATGTTATATACTGTGATTTTAGTATCATCCTTACCATACACGTGTAAATTTGGTTCTGGGAGCTTCTCCCTGTCCCATCTCACACATCCTTGAACTTTCTACCACCAGCTATAAGGCTGCTTATTCACTTTTCAGGTATTACTTCCACATTAATGCAGTTAGAGAGTTAGCTAGGAAGCATTTAATGTGGAGGTAACAGCTCCCACAGATATTTGTTATCCTCCTCCATTATCCCTTATCTAATATTCGACCCCCTAATCATAAGGTTCCCTTAAAATTGTATTCATGAGGATAGGAAGGTTTCAAACCACCTCAGATAAATGTTCCGAGGTGACCTTTCACCTCGGATAGGTTTAGGCCTATCATAAATAACTTTCAGTCCTTCCTACAATGCAATTTCTACTTCTACCCTAGTTGACCGTCCTCGGATATGTTTATGTCCTCGGACAGGGTCACTGGGTCATAGGCCCAGTCCATTTAGCCTAAACAGTACTCCAGAGATAATTGGCCCCCACAATAGCCCCTCAAAATCTTGCTTTGCAACTCCTCGGAAGGAAAGGAAGATTTTGATATCTTCATTCCCTCCTCCCTGTGATTTTTTTTCGTTTAGCCGAGTCCTAAGAACGCCTTTTTATCTTCTTAAGGCACGCCTCTGACGTTTCAGCGCTCAGAGCGCACATTCATTTAATTTTGGCGACTCCCTTGTTCCCCACGTTCAACGGCAGGATGGAAATCTAACGGTGGACATTAGGTATGCTATCTAGGGGGAATGGTTTGATGAGAGGAAGACAGGAGAGGTGGTCATCCCTATGATTGCCTTTATAGAGGGAGGGATGACCATTCCTATGGGTACCCTCACTAGGAACTTCCTTAGGTTTTTTAGGCTTTCTCTCACACAATGTGCCCCAAACATGTTTAGGGTGTTAAGGAGTATAGAGGCCTTAAATGAGAGGATGAACCTAAACCTTATCCATCACGACGTAAACTGGATATACAATCTGCACAATTTGAAGGGGCAGGGGTATTACCCCAAGTCAAGGCACCCTGAAATAAGGCTGATCCAGTGCCTTTCTATATCAAACAAGGGATTAAAGGATGATTTTTTGATTTTTTCTGGGCAGTGGCATGACGGTTTACCTTATCCAGTTAAGGAGGGAACACCAGATGGGGGGCCAACTGCTAATTTTTATGTTTTAACTTATGTTACTCTTCTGTTTCCTCCTGTTCTTTGTTCTTACTGAAATGCACTTCTCTTGGTTTTAATGGTTTTGCAGATACCAACTCCACCACTCCTTTGTTTCGCTTAGTTAATAGGGCGAGCCTAGATAGGATCCTATAATCCGAGGTGTACGTCAATGAAGCTGACGGCCAACTGAGAGCAGCACACCTAATCCTCGGATATACGCCCATCTCTCGCGCGTTCCAAGCCCCTCGGTGTGTGATAAGAGCCAAAGATCCTTGGTTCCACCGCATCAGCGTTGCTTACGAGGGGTTCGTGGTTCCTGAAGGCATTCCGCTCCCCAAACATACGCCATCCACCAAATCACTTCCTATTGCCACTCTTTTAGCAGGAGTATCATCATCCTTGCCTATTCTTCAAGAAGAGGAGGAAGGAAAAGAAGAACAAGAGGAGCAAGGCTTTGTGGACCTAACTGAGTCCATGGACGAGTTCGAGGTGTTTAATCAACCATCGTCTCCCAAGAGCCTACCAGAAGAGATGGGCATTCAAAGAAAGCCCCAGAAGAGCCTGTTGGAGTTAATAGAGAACCAACTAGGAAAGAGGGGGCCTAGGAAGTCTATTCAACCCAAGCTCCCACCTCCTCCGCCGAAGTCCCCCCCTCGTGCTCCTCCACCAACCCTTCCCTGTAGGGTTGAACAGGTGGACCCTAAGAGGAAGAGACAGCAGAAAGGCAAGGACGTGGTGGAAACTGGAAGACCTCGTCCAACCAGCGAAGAAAAGGCTCAACGAGTTGCGAAGCAGCAAAAAGTCAGCCACGCCCCCAGCCGAGGAGCAGAAAGGGTAGATATTCAGCCCCCAGAACCCCAAGCTTAGCTCCCAGCACCCATGCTCGGCGATGAGCTCCTGATGGATGACACATCAATCAGGGACTTCAATGGGAGCATTGGATGCTATGTCACTTCAGCTCTGGAGCAGACTCTGCTACTCCCCAGAGATATGGTAGAGCCACGAGGTTTAAGGAAGAACGAGGTCTTCCTTAATACCAAAAGATATTTGGGCATGGTATGGTGATAACCCCTTATGGATGTTTTTCTTTTTAAAACTCATAACTACCATGCATATATATTAGTCATATTTGTTATGGTACTAATCCCCTTTCTTTTCTTTTTTTAGGCTATTCAAAATACTTTTATAGGCTTGAGGAGATTACCAACTCTTGCTACCAGTAATTGGATATGGAGAGGAAAAGAAGCTCGGAAAAGTGCAGACTCGGCCCTAGAGGGTGCTGAGAGACAAGCTGAGAGCCAAAGGAAGCTGACACGCAAAGCCAATAACCAGCTGACCGCTTCCAAAGAGCAAGTGGCAACTTTGAGGAAACAATTGGAGGAAACTCAAAGGTTCAGGGATCAGGCAGAAAAAGCCAGAGTTGAAGCAGAAAAGGCCAAAGCAGAGGCTGAGAGGGTAAGGGATGAGGCCGAGCAGCATGGCTACGACATCAGCGTGGCTGAGACCGAGGATGCCCTAAGGGCAAAGGTTCCCACTGTATGCCGAGCCTACTGTGCTCAGACCTGGGAAGAAGCACTCAACCGAGCAGGAATTGATGCTTCCTTCGAGCTGAGAAGGCCGGAAAACATCTTTTTCCCTCCAGCTATACGAGCTCCAAGCTCTGCTTCTGGTCAAAAGGAAGCGGCCCTTCTAGTCACCAAGTCAATCGAGGATGCTCAACTTTAGAATCCTCCCACATCCAATCAGTAAGAGCAGACCAAAGAACTCGAAATTCTACAGGGCACTTCCTCGGACAGAGTAGCGGAGGCTCCTCAACCTGGGGCAGCATCTCAAAGCTTTGAAAAGGAGTTGGCCTCAACTACTTTGCCCGTGGAAGGGGCTTCTAAGGAAAAGGAGAAAGAAATCCCTCCTGAGTCAACTGATAAAGCCTCTAAGTCCAAACTCCAGATAAAGCTCAAGACCTCATCGGACAGAGTAGCGAAGGCTCCTCAACCAAGGGCAGTGTCTCAAAGCTTTGAAAAGGAGCTGACCTCAACTACTTTGCCCGTGGAAGGGGCTTCTAAGGAAAAGGAGAAGGAAATCCCTCCTGAGTCAACTGATAAAGCCTCTAAGTCCAAACTCCAGATAAAGCTCAAGCCCTAGTTTTTTTTTTTTTTTTTAAGGATAATGAGAGTTGGTGTAATTTTATTTTTTTCAGTATTTGAAGACAAATTTTATTAATATATGCACTTTCCTTTTTGTTTCAATTCATATATGTTATTACTGTTTCATCTTTCATTTATATGACCTTTACTTTGACTATTCTTTGCTTGCACATAAACATATGTTATAAAGGAGCAAAATTTATTGAAACAAGAGAAAACATAGTTTTATATACCTTAACTTATAATCCAAATGAATTATGATCACTAATTCACATCATTGTCAAAGTGCGCTTTTAAATTTATTAACTTTTGATAAGTTCCTAAATTTGAGGCACCACCCCAATGGTCAAATAACAAGCAAGGCATGAAAACCTTGAAGCACTTCTAGGTGATATTCATGAGGTTCAATATGACTTAGAAATTGGATCATCATAACCTAGTTCAAAGAGTAACACATTTTTTTTAGGTTTGTGGTCTATGGATCCTAATATAACTTAGCCTCTATTTGATATTTCAATAAATATTAACGGACATTAATTTCCACTAAGTTTGCGGTTTGAGGACCTGACATAACTTATTTTCTGTTTAATATGTCAATAGATGTCAAAGGATATTAATTTCCACTAAATTTGTGATCTGAGGACCTGACATAACTTAGTTTCTGTTTAATATTTCAATAGATGTAAAAGGATATTAATTTCCACTAAGTTTGTGATCCGAGGACCTGACATAACTTAATTTCTGTTTAATATTTCAATAGATGTCAAAGGATTCATGATACATACTTGGAATAAATTAGAAATGAATAAAAAAGCAACTGATCTTATTAATAGTAGTACCTTTTTAGGTTGTTTACATTCCAAGGATGGAGTACAGTTTTTTCATCTAAATCTTCCAAGTAGTATGCACCTATTCCTGCCACTGATGTGATGCAGTATGGTCTTTCCCAATTCGGCCCCAATTTTCCCCAAGCGGGGTTTTTAGTATTCCCCAAGACTTTTTTAAGTACCAAGTCCTCTGGGGCTAATGGCCTCAGCTTTACATTCATGTCATAGCCTAGTTTAAGCTTATATTGGTAATAGGCCAGCTGCACCATTGCATTTTCTCTTCGTTCTTCTACCAGATCCAAACTCTTCTTCAGTAGCTCATCATTACCATCTAAGGTGAACATGCTAGTTCTCATCGTTGGAAAACCATTCTCCAGTGGGATTACAACCTCAGCCCCATACGTCATTGAGAAATGGGTCTTTTCTGTTGATTTCCGTGGTGTTGTTCGATATGTCCAAAGGACATGTGGTAATTCTTCTATCCACTTTCCCTTTGCATCGTCCAATCTCTTTTTAAGTCCATTCACTATGACTTTATTGACAACTTCGGCTTGTCCATTTTCTTGTGGATAGGCTGGAGTGGAATATCTATTCTTTATACCCAGATCAGAGCAGTATTACCTGAAGACCTTGCTATCGAATTGAAGACCATTATCAGAGATGAGAGCATAAGGCACCCCGAATCGAGTAACAATGTTCTTCCATATGAACCTTTTGACATCTACATCCCTGATGTTAGCTAGAGGCTCAGCCTTAACTTACTTGGTGAAATAGTCTGTGCACACTAGTAGGTATTTTTTATTTCTTACTGCTTTAGGGAAAAGGTCCCACAATATCCAAGCCCCATTGAGCAAACGGCCACGGGCTAGAAAGGGGGTTGAGAACTCCTCTAGGCTGATGAATATTCGGCGAGAACCTTTGACACTGATCACATTTCTTTACATATTCCCGCGCCTCCTTTTGCATGCCTGGCCACCAGTATCCCTGAGTAATAGCCCGATGAGATAGGGATCTTCCTCCTGTGTGACTCCCACAAACCCCTTCATGTAACTCCTCCAAGAGTAATTCTGATGCCTCGGGGTGTACACAAAACAAATAAGGACCAGAGAAAGAACACTTATATAACTTTCTATCCTCGGACAGCCAAAACCGAGGAGCTTTTCTTTGTACTTTTTCTACTTTGGACTTCTCTTCAGGCAATTTATCTCTTTCAAGATACAATGATATGGGATCCATCCAGCTCGGACCTAGATTGATCTGGTGGATCCGAGGCATATCCTTGTGCAATGACGTGGGAGTGTATAAGTCTTCAACAAGTATTACTCTGGGAAAATCCTGCGCCGAGGACGTGGCGAGGGTAGCCAAAGAGTCTGCATGGGTATTTCCACCTCTAGGAACATGCGACACATCAAAGACTTCAAATTTTGTTTGTAAACTCTTGACTTGGCTCAAGTACTCCTGCATTCTTGGATTTCGTGCTTCCAATTCTCCTCTTACTTGGCCCACCACCTGTTTTGAATCTAAACAAACCTTTTCCACCCATCTTCTGGACCATCATCATTCCCATCAACAGATCTTCATACTCTGCTTCATTATTCGTAACTGAGAAACCCAACCTCAAAGATTTTTCGATTGTAATCTTCTCAGGTGACACCAGAACTAGCCCCACTCTTGATCCTCGCTGATTGGCTGCCCCATCCAAAAACACTTCCCAAGGCGTGGAACATTGGACAGAGATTGTGCCAACTGATTTTTCATCCATGCCCTGCTTTTCTATATTCATTTCTTCAGAACATTCAGCAAACTCAGCCACCAGGTCGGCAAGGACTTGTCCCTTTATAGAAGTACGAGGCATGTATTTTATATCAAAAGCCCCTAGAACCGTGCCCCATTTGGAAATCCTTCCAGTATAATCTGCACTTCTGAGTATTGACTTGAGTGGAAACTGTGTGAGCACGACCACAGTGTGTGCTTGGAAGTAATGGGGTAATTTTCTTGTAGCATGTACCACCGCCAATATAGCCTTCTCTAGTGGCAAGTAATGCACCTCGGCCTCATTAAGTGACTTGCTCACATAATAGACTGGTCGTTGTATGCCACTGTCCACCCGTATTAGCACAAAACTTATAGCATAGAGGGCTACTGCTATATAGGCAAAAAGAACTTCATCCACAATTGGACTAGACATAATGGGTGGGTAAGATAGATATTGTTTAAGTAGTTGGAATGCCACTACACACTCATCGAACCACTTAAACTCTTTCCATTTGTGCAACAAAAGGAAGAAAGGTCTGCACCTGTCTACTGACCTAGATATGAACCGATTCAAAGCAGCCATCATCCCAGTGAGCTTTTGTACCTCTTTGGGATTCCGAGGTGGTTGCAGGTTATTAATGGCTTTAATTTGGTTTGGATTTACTTCAATTCCCTTGTAGGTCACCATGTATCCCAAAAATTTTCCTGAGCCCACTCCAAAAGAACACTTGGACGCATTCAGACGCAACTTGTGCTCCCTTAAGATTTCAAAAATACTTGTGAGATCTTCTACGTGCTCGGACACCAACTTGCTCTTCACAACCATGTCGTCGATATAGACTTTAACATTCTTGCCCAACTGTGGTTCAAACATCTTGGTCATCATTCGTTGATAAGTTGACCCTGCATTTTTCAAGCCAAAATGCATCACCTTGTAATGATAGTTCCCTATAAAAGTAATAAAGGCCGTCTTCTCCTGATCATCCAGGGTCAGGGGTATCTGGTGGTATCCTTGAAAGGCATCCAAAAAGCTCATTCGAGGATGACCTACTGTCGCATCCACCAACTGATCTATCCGAGGCATAGGGAAAGGGTCATTGGGACAAGCCTTATTGAGATCTGTAAAGTCTACACACACACGCCATTTTCCTGTTTTCTTTTTCACCACTACTATGTTAGCCAACTACTGAGGATAAAATACCTCTTTGATAGCCCCTGCTAGCTTGAGTTTTGTTACCTCATTCTTGATAGCCTCTACATGTTCCTTGGATGGACGCCGAGGTGGCTATCTTCTCGGAGTGATTAATGGATTAACATTCAGATGATGACAAATGAAATTTGGATCTACTCTAGGGGCTTCATAGGCGTCCCATGCAAACACATCAACATTTCTTCTCAAAAGATCGACTAACTGCTCCCTCTCCAGTAGGGGCATCTGAGCTTCAATCTAAAAAAATTTCTCCGGATCATCCCCAATGACCACCTTTTCTAGATCTTCACATTTCACTTCGTCAGTTGGTTCACCAGAAAGGGATACCGGAGTTTTTAGCTGCTATGAGTCTTTTTTAGCAGTGACCAAGGTGTCAACCTCAAACTTGTGTTGAATAGCTGCTACCAAGTACTGCCTAGCCACAGATTGGCTTCCTACTATCTCAAGCACTTGGTCCCTAGAGGGATATTTCACCTTCTGATGAAGCGTGGAGGAAACAATGCCCAAAGTGTGAAGCCAAGGTCTGCCCATAATGGTTGTGTAAAGAGAGAAAGCATCCACTACAATAAAGTCCACCTTAACCACATCTGTACCAACCTGCATAGGTAATCTAATCTGTCCCTTAAGAATAACCATTTTGCCCTCGAAACTCACCAAGGGAGAGTTATATGTTGTTAGATTCTCAGGTTTTAAACCTAGCCCCTTATAGAGGTCAGGATACATAATCTCAGCTGCACTACCCTGGTCAATCATAACCCTTTTTACATCGTACCCACCAATTCTAAGCGTGACTACCAAGGCATCATCGTGTGGTTGTATGGTTCCCAGTTTGTCCGCATCTGAAAAGCTCAACACCAATGGGACACTCATCTTAACTCTCTTCGGCATTGGGCCAGAATTTTCTCCTGAGCAACAAGATACTGACATTATCCTGGAGGGACAGGATCCGGTTCTCCCTAGGGCAGCGAATATGACATTTATGGTGCCCAGAGGAGGTTCCGGAGCAGCATTTCCCTGAAACGCCGAACTCCCTTGGCCTCCTCGGCCACTGGAGTGATGCAAAAGGTGCTTCAACTTCCCTTATCGGACCAATTATTCCAAATGATCCCACAGATTTCTGCAATCCTCGGTAGTATGTCCATGATCCTGATGATATTGGCAATAAAGGTTTTGGTTACGATTCATAGGATCTCCTGCCATCTTATTCGGCCATCTGAAGAACGGTTCGTTCTTAACCTTCTCCAAAACCTGTTGCACTAGTTCTCAAAACACAACTTTAATTGCCTAATTGTTGGTTGATCCGGACTGCCCTGCAAAGTTTCTCCGAGGTCGATTATTCTAACTCTGATCCGACCTAAAATCCCTCATCTCCTGAGGGATCACCTTCGCCTTTCCTTTTCCCTATAAATGATCTTCCTCGATTCTCCTATACTTATCAATCCTATCCATCAGCAGATGTACACTGGCAACAGGCTTACTGGTGAGAGATTTTCTCAAATCATGCTCTGCTGGTAAACCGGCCTTAAAAGTACTGATAGTCATATCATTGTAGCTCCCATCTATCTCGTTAAACATCTCCCAATATCTATCTGAATAAGCCTTCAGAGTTTCTCCCTCTCGCATGGACATAGATAGCAAAGATCCTAAAGGCAGTGGAACCCTGCTACATGTGATAAAGCGAGCACCAAAAGATTGGATAAGCTTCTTAAAGGAATCAATGGAGTTTGCTTTCAAGCCATTAAACCACGTCATTGCCATTGAACCCAGACTAGATGGAAAAATCTTACACATCAAGGCCTCGTCCTTAGAATGGACGGCCATTTTCTAACTAAAATGACTGACATGTTCCACTGGATCCGTTTGGCCATTATAAAGGGAGAAGGTGGGTTGATGAAATCGCCGAGAAAGACCCGCACCCTCTATGCTTCATGTGAAGGGAGACCTAGCAACTTGACTCAGTGCTTCGTTCATGGCATTGTTCTCAAAGCCTTTATGGGTTGGGCTCTTATTCTTACGCTTATAGCGATATTCCTCATCACCAGAGAAAGTTTCACTAGGTGGAGTTTTGGATCTTCACCTATACGTAGCATCATCTGTATCCTCGGATGACAGCTTAGAGTCAGGTGATGAGTGTCTTCGCCGTACGCGACGCAACTTTTTCTTCAATTCATCAATTTCACATTGCATGTCCCTTTCACTCTTTGCATGGGAAACATGGCTTTTCCCTCGTGACTGACTCTTGCTAGTATGTGTTATATGCATACTTCCCTCATGGTCTCCCCTTTACTGAGGATTTGCAATTGAATTGTTATGTTGAGATCCGCCCAATTCTGCCTGGTGTAGATTAGCATCATCCTGATGTGGGCCAATCGTTGGTTAGTGTGAACCTGACTCTTCCATCTCCAACGTTAAACCGTAATCTCCTCAGATCAGGTCAAGTTTTTCCCACAGAAGGCGCCAATTGTAAGGACCAGTTTTGGCTTGAACCCTAAACAGGATTGAGTTTTGACCTAACAAGCCCAAACAATAAATTTGTAGAGCGTGGAAAAACGAACTAGCCTGATTCTAGAAAGGAAGTAACGATCATGGGTGGTTTGGAAGAAGAATTAAAAGTATGAGATATAAAAATCGTCCTCGGCATAACCTAAGTAATTTAATCAAGAGTCCAGAGTTCTTATTTTAGTGATGTATTTCTTAATCTTTTTTGCTCTAGGTTTCCCGATCCCTCCCCTCTTTTTTGGCCACCTTTTCATGTTATATACCATGATTTTAATATCATCCTTACCATACACGTGTAAATTTGGTTCTGGGAGCTTCTCCCTGTCCCATTTCACACCTCCCTGAACATTCTACCACCAGTTGTAAAGCTGCTTATTCACTATTCAGGTATCACTTCCACATTAATGTGACCAGAGAGTTAGCTGGAAAGCATTTAATGTGGAGGTAACAGCTCCCACAGATATTTGTTATCCTCCTCCATTATCCCTTATCCAATATTCGACCCCCCGGTCATAAGGTTCCCTTAAAACTGTATTCATGAGGATAGGAAGGTTTCAAACCACCTCAGATAAATGTTCCGATGTGACCTTTCACCTCGGATAGGTTTAGTCCTATCATAAATAACTTTCAGCCCTTCCTACAATGTCATTTCCACTTCTACCCTAGTTGATCGTCCTCGGATATGTTTGTGTCCTCGGACTGGGTCACTAGGCCACAGGCCCAGTTCATTCAGCCTAAACAGTACTCCAGAGATAATTGGTCCCCACAATAATATTTTTAAAGTGGTCAATTAGATATTCTAAATTCAATTATTTATGAAATTGAAAAAAAAAGAAAAAGGAATATATATATATATATATATATATATATATATATATATATTACAAAACAAAAATGAAAAACTTTTTTATATATGTTGGGAAAAAGTCAATGAGTTATATATGTTAGGAAAAAGTAGATGTAGGGACACGTTTTTGGTATCCAAGCCCAAAGTGTAGAGGGATGCTGACCCAGTGAGCCCAATACAATAAATTTGTAGAGAGTGGGTTAAAGAACTAGGCCCTAATGGAGTTGACAACAACTATTATGGACTTAGAAGATGATCAAGCAAGTACAAAGAATATAGAACTGAATGAAATCGTTGTCCGAGGAGGCCAATTATCACATGAATCAGTTAAAAATTTTGTAAGTGTAATTTTGATTTCTACAGTGTTCTTTCTCTATTTTTCCGATCCCCACCTCATGGAAGGTCTTTTACATTATATATCTCCTTCTGGACCATCTTGATTCTATACTTGTTAATCATTTGAGCCTTTACTTGAGTGTCTGTCCCATCAGACACCCTCTTTGGTTTTTTGTGAGTTATGGTAGCCAAGGCAACACTGTTCAGCGGTCTCCTCAACATAAATACGACCAGAAAAGTAGCTGTAATGCATTCAATGCGGTGGTAGCAACTTTCCCTAAGATATTTCTGAGGTCCCATCATCCTTAGACATTCATGATACACATCTTTATCACTGGAGCTTCCTGGAAGGTCATCGTGATTGTTGGAATACGTATTTGAGATGTATTTATCATGTCCGAGGAGATATTCCTCCTCAGACTATCCTCCTATCTGTATTTGCTGATTAAGTCCTGAGTTTGAACCATTCATTACCATTCACTCGTCCTCGGACTGCTCAGTTCTCGATCAAGGCCCAAGGCCCAATACGTGATTTGGGCCCTCAACCCTACAATAGACCCTTGAAACTTCGATTTATTCCTCTCGTCCAAGGAGAAAAGTAGGGTTTTGATTTTTCTAACATTAATATTATTTTATCCCTTGACCTGCACACGTAGAAGTGCCATTTATGCGTCCCATGATTGCTACTGACGCTTTGGAGCCCGTGAGGCATCATTAATTGCTCTAGGCGGAGTGTTATTCCCCCTATCCAACAGTAAGGCACTAATCCGTTGGCTGGTATTTCTCCTTGGGTTTTGAGTGAGATAACTCCCACCCAATTTCGTCCTTTAAATAGAGCATCTGAAGAAATCATTTCCCTTATTTCACAAGTCTTCAAACTCTCAAGAGATCCCAAGCATTCAAACTCACAAAACTTCCTAAATGACTATACTTCCCATAACTTTCCTTTGAGAAATCCTTGAAAATTTTCTACAAGTTTCAGGGATTTATGCACATCTTAGTTCTTGTAAGTTTCTATTTCTTTAAAATTTTCTTTTTCTCCTCGGCCTGTCTTCTCGGCCTTCTAGTTCTTAGTTCGCCCTTTATCACTTTCAGTCGTTCCCATCTAACTTGTCCAAATGGGTAAATTCAAACATTTAGTAAACTCCCCTGCCAAAATAGAGGCCTTTAAGAATAGATACTGCATTTCGCAGGGGGTTGTTCTGCGATACTGTTCCCCAAAACAAGTAGTGTCACATAGAGAAAAGGGGGAGGTCATCTTCCCTATGATAGCTTTCATAAAAGGGGGAATGACTCTTCCCATGGGTAGGATAACACGAGATTACCTTATCAACCATAGGATATGCCCCCATCAATGTGCACCTAACCTATTTATGGTCTTAGGTAGTGTTGATGCTCTCAACGAGTATCTGCGCTTGGGGCTCACTTGGCATGATGTGGTCAACATGTACAAGTGTCACTCCCTTAAAAACGAGGGATATTATCTCAAGTCCTGATCTGATGTCGTCAAACTAGTATCATGACTGCCTAAATCTAACAAGGGTATGAAAGACGACTATCTGATAGCATCGGGAGCATGGCATGATGGCCTTCACTACCTAGTCCAAGAAGAAGAGCCAGGTGGGGTACCTTAGAGTTAGGTTCCTTAGCAAGAGATTTAGATTTTACTTTTTTCTAATGATGGATTTTTAACTTTCTAACCATGTTTTGCTCCTTGGCTATTTTTGCAGATAAGAGACATGTAGCTCCTAAACTCAGCCATACCAACGTTGCCGCTCTCAACTACTTACTGATATCCGAAATCTTTGTAAGTGAAGGCAGACAGTTACAAGTCATCCACCTAATTTGAACTTCTAGCCAATTTCGAAGATATACCAAGACGTCAGCGACGCCATAAGAGCGGGTGACCCAAGGTTGGCTAGGATTGACGTTTCGCGACCAAGTTTCTTAGCTTGAGACGATCTTCCACCAGTTGTGCTGCCACTTCAACGAATTCTACCTAAAGCAGTAGCAGCACCCAAGGAGGAGATTGCCTTTTCACGTCTATCACTAGAGGAGGAGATAGACAAATTCCATTTCGAAGAAGAAGAGAACCCAGGGGCTTTTATAGTCAGCATCTCGAACGCCGAGGGCGAGACTGATAAGCACTCAGGCGTTCACCTCCCCACCTTTATGATTGCCTGTCCGGATAGCTCCTCCGAAGAAAAGGAAGACGAGATGGCGTTGAATAAGGGAAATAAGAGTTTAAGAGACCTAATGTCTACTCGGAATAAGGTGTCAACTTCAAAAGAAACTGTTGGTTTTTAGACCCCTTAAAACAATTGGATTAACCTAGGAATTTAGCCAAGTTGTTACTTAGTCAAATTAATTAAATCTAGGTTAACACAATTAAATAATCATATCAAGTATAGCAGCGGAAATATAAAGAACACAAAGATATGATCACCCAGGAAACCAAACCGGTAAAAACCTGGGGAGGATTTAACCTAACTATCCTCAAGGTAAACTTGAATCCATTATCTTGAAAGAATCGAAATTCATACAATAAGACTTATAAACCCCCACGCTTGACTTCTTATTGCTACTCACCAGTAGAACTTACTGACACGACCACATGCAAGCTCCGAATCCACGGACTCCTTCTTTCTTGGATTCTCCACCAAATACAAGCACACCCGCTTGTGTTTTCTTTAAACTTCAATGGCAGCAACTGGAATGATCATCAAGGTATAGCAAAATCTTCTCCTTGAAAACCCTAAGTTTATGCGAAGGAAACCTCCTCAAAGATCTCACAAGAGATTCACATAAACCGCAATATGAGCAACACAAAAACGTGGCTAGGGTTTCCCTTATATACCTAGGGTAAATTAGAAACCTAAACCAATTAAAACTCTTTAGGGCTGAGTTGGAAAACCTATTTAAAAAACATCAGGTACGATTTTTGATTGATCGAGCCTAAGCTTCGGTCGATCGAAATGTACTAAATCTGTTTTTTAAATAGCTTAGTATTACATTCCAACTTTACAACTAAGAACCAACTTTGAGCACTTCTAAAACAACTTAAATACATTGTTTTGACCATGGTTTGCCAACAATACAAATTAGGATTCTAAATACATAAAACCTAGGTCTTTAGAACCTAAAAGAAACCACCAAGTCTCAAGTTCCTCCCACGCTTCCTCCTTCCCCTCCTCCACTTCCCACCGACCTCAGATTGAAAGCTATTCCTGATTTGAAGAAGAAAATGCCAATTCAGGAGCTCGAAGAAGAGAAGGTGGGTCCTCAGAAGGGGAATAAACAGCAGAAGGTTACTAATGACCCTCGGGACAAGAGGTCCACTTTTGTGGATAGCTAGGAGGAGCAGAATAGGGCCGATGTGCGCCTTTCACAACACACTTGGTCTCCTCAGCTAGAGGTTGATGGGGCTACCATCCCTTGGAATGCCTCAGTTAGGAACTACCAAAGGGGGCGTGCAGGCTACATTGCTGAAGCCCTAGAGCAACCTTTTCTCCTCCCGAGGGACATGAAGGCTTATAGGCGTTTCAAGCAAAACGACCTATTTCTGTCCTTGAAGAGGGACCTTGCTATGGTAAGCAATCCATTATATCCTTGAATTTAAATTCTAAGCTATACTTTCATTCTTCCCATATTTATTTTTTTTATATGACCTTTCCACTATTTTTGTACAGGTTACTCAACAAGTTTTTGTGACCGAGGAATGGGTTCGTAATGCCCGTAAGGAGGCTAACGCTAAGGCCCTTTCTCGTGCCTACACTAAGAAGTCCTTGGGGGCCCTTAAACAGGAACAGGAAGAGCTGTATGAGAGACTGAAAGAAGCGGACAAGGCTCACCTAAGTGCCAAGGCAAGCCTTAAGACCGCGGAACGGCAGGCTGAGGATCAGCGCTAGAAACTACACCTGATTGAGATTGATCTAGCCACCCAAACACAAATGGTCATAGATCTCAATGCTAAGCTGCAAAAGGCCAGGGAGGCTGTTCTACTGGCCAAGGAAGCAGCAGAGGCCAAAAGGCAAGCAGCCTATGCCCTCAGCATTGAGGAGACATGGGCAAGGCTTACTAAGGAGTTTGCCGAAGTGTGCAAGGACTATTGTGATGCAACATGGGACGAGGCCCTAAATGTTGCAAGAGTCCCTACAGACTCGGCTTGGAGGCAACCTGGGAGCAGATACTACCATCCAGATATTCGTGAGGCTCCCGGTGCCATCCCTCCTCCCTTTGCCACTGCTCTTGAGTCCCTAGAGCAGCCCTTGGCTGCTTAAGTTGCTCTCCCCATCCCTGAGGCTTTGGAAGGATCCAGCCAGGCTAGTGATCAAAGCCAAAGGGCTGATAGGGTCACGGACAAGGGCAAAGGCAAGGAGGCTAAGTCCTCCTCAATGGCTGATGATGTTGCAAAGGCCAATGCAAATGAGGCCAAGGCCAAGGCCAAGAAAACTGACCCTTAGGCCAAGGATGCTCCTATCTTATAGCTGAGCCAATAGGAAAATCCCCCCAAGGCCAAGTAGTACTTAGGATTTAGTTCGTAATTTCTTTTGTAGTATTTTTTCTCCTTTTTTTTTTTTTTTTTACTAGGGCATTCAATCAATGTATATAATGGATTCCCTTTCTTGTTTAATGAAAACATTTTTCTCTTTATCTCTTGTTCTTGTGCTTTATGTACTTTAAAGCTTATCATTATCCTACATAGCATTGAACTGTTGTTACTGTGCCTTCAATAAACGCCAATAATAATATACTGCTAATAATCTAAGCAATTTAATCAAGTGCTAGAAACAAAGTTGTGTATCACACTTTTGTATTGTGAATTGAACCTTCTGTAATGAAGGTTGAAATTGATAACCTTATACTTTGTAAAAGAAAATAAAAGAGGCAGACAACCTGCATCTTGCTCATCGCTTATGTAAATAAATAGAAACTTCTTCTTATATAAAGTTTTCAATTCGAGGATTTGAACATAACCCTGAATCTGTTTTGACACTAACATAACCCTGAATCCGTTTTGACACTTGGTGAAAAATAAATGGGTGTTATAAAGTGTTAATTTCTCCAAAGTATGTGGTCCGAGGAGCTTGACATAACTTAGGTTCTGTTTAACACTTAGAGAATGATGAATAGATGTCATTCAGTGTTAATTTCCCCAAAGCATGTGGTCCAAGAACTCAAAAATGACTAAGGTTTTGTTCAAACACTTATATAGATGTCATTCAGTGTTAGTTTCCCAAAAGCATTTGGTCTGAGGACTCAGGCATGACTAAGATTCTATTTAAACACTTATATAGATGTCATTGATTGTTAATTTTCCCAAAGTATCTAGTCCGAGGACTCAGGCATGACTAAGGTTCTATTTAAGCACTTATAAAGATGTCATATATAGTGTTAATTTCCCCAAAGCATCTGGTTCGAGGACTCAGTTATGACTAAGATTCTGTTTAAGTACTTATAAAGATGTCATATATAGTGTTAATTTCCCCAAAGCATCTGGTCTGAGGACTCAGGCATGACTAAGGTTCTGTTTAAGCACTTATAAAGATGTCATATATAGTGTTAACTTCCCTCAAAGCATCTAGTTCGAGGATTCAAGCATGACTAAAGTTCTGTTTAAACACTTATATAGATGTCATTGAGTGTTAATTTTCCCAAAGCATCTAATCCAAGGACTCAGGCATGACTAAGATTCTATTTAAGCACTTATAAAGAATAAATAATAGGAAGTACAATGCCTTATACAATAAATGAAGATATTGACAAAGGAAACTTTCATTAATAATAATACATTTTCATGTTGTTTACATTCCAGGGGCATGGTATTACATACTCATCTAAATCTTCCAAAAAATATGCTTCTATTCCAGCCACTAAGGTGATACGATATGGTCCTTCCCAATTGGGCCCCAGCTTTCCCCACGTTGGGTTCTTTGCAGTACCTAGCACCTTCTTTAACACCAGGTCACCAGACACCAACGGCCTCAACTTCACATTGACATCATAACCTTGCTTGAGTTTGTGTTGGTAGTATACTAATTGAACAATTGCATTTTCTATTTTTTCTTCAATAAGGTCTAAGCTCTTTTCTAGCAACTCATTGTTACTGCTTGGATTGAATGAACTAGTCATCGGTGTTGGGAAGCCAGTTTCTAAGGGAATGACAGCCTTGGCTTCATAAGTCATCGAAAAGGGGGGTCTCTCTCGTTGGCCTGTTAGGTGTAGTTCTATACGTCCAAAGGACGTGTGAAGCTCCTCTACCCATTTTCCCTTCACGTCATCCAACTTCTTCTTGAGCCCATTCACAATGACTTTGTTTACAGTCTCGGCTTATCCGTTTCCCTGAGGATAAGCTAGGGTGGAATACCTATTCGTAATTCTAAGGTCATAACAGTATCTCCTGAAAGATTTGCTATCAAATTGAAGGCCATTATCTAAAAAGAGGGTACAAGAGACCCCGAACCGCGTGACAATGTTTTTCTAAACAAATTTCTTGGCATCCACGTCCCTGATGTTTGCCAGAGGCTCAGTTTCAACCCATTTGGTGAAGTAGTCCGTGCCAACCAGCAAATATCTTTTGTTCCCTATTGCTTTGGAGAAAGGGCCAACAATATCCAAGCCCCACTGAGCAAAAGATCATGGGCTGGTTAAGGGATTAAGGACTCTTCCTGGTTGGTGTATGTTTGGTACAAATCTTTGACATTGATCACATTTCTTCACATACTCCTATGCTTCCTTTTGAATATTTGGCCACCAATAACCCTACGTGATGGCTTTGTGAGATAAAGACCTGTCTCGTGTGTGGCACCCACAAATCCCTTCGTGCAGCTCTTCAAAGAGTAACTCCGATGCATCGGGGTGTATATAGAAGGGGTATGGCCCAGAAAATGAGCGTTTGTACAATTTTTGGTCCTCAGACAGCTAGAATCGAGGTGCTTGTCTCCGAACCTTATCAGCCACTAATTTCTCCTCAGGCAAGATATCCTCTTTCAAGAATAGCACTATGGGGTCCATCCAGCTAAGCCCTACTCTAACTTGATGAACATAAACCCCCTCTCCCTTTACTTCTGTGGGTTTGCACAAGTCTTCTATAAGGATAACCCGAGGTAAGCTCTGTGCCAAGGAAGTTGCAAGCGTGGCTAAGGAATCAACATATGTGTTTCCACTTCTAGGGACATGTTGTACGCTGAATGATTCAAATCTTGATTGCAAATGCCTAACTTGACTTAAGTACCCTTGCATTCTCTCATCTCTTGCTTCTAGCTCGCCCTTCACTTGGCCAACAACCAACCTTGAGTCCGAGAACATCTTTACTGCCTTTCCCCCCATTCTTTGAACCATGGACATTCCTTCTAGCAAAGCTTCGCATTCAGCCTCATTATTTGTAGCTGAGAAACCCAGTCTTAGTGAATTTTCAATGGTGATTTGTTCTGGAAAAACCAGAACTAGCCCCACTCCGGAGCCCCTTTGATTCATTACACCATCAACATATACCTTCCAGAATGAAGGTTCTTGCAGGGAGATTGTGCACTTCGGAGCAAAGCTCCGAGGGGGAGCTGAGTTAAGACAACAACGGTGTGCGTCTGGAAGTAGTGGGAGAGTTTACGTGTAGCGTGTACTATTGCTAGAATGGCGTTCTCCAGGAATAGATAACAGATCTCAACCTCATGTAATGATCTTCTTATGTAATAGATTGGCCTTGGCCTATACTTATCATCATCTTCATCATTAGAGGACATATCAGAACTGGAAGGAGTTCGCTTCTGCTGTGCACGGCGCAGCTTCTTTTTGAAGTTATCAATCTCCAACTGCATGGCTTTGTTGCTGTTTTGCTTTTGAGATACGTGACTTCCCACTCGAGAGTGCCTTCTGCTTGTATGGGTAGTGTGCACACTACCCTCTCGATATCTCTCACGATCTCTTTCCTGCTCAAGATTAAGAAAGTCATCTTGTCGTTGAGAACTTACGAACTCTGTCTGGTGTGGACCTACTTGGTCTGGACCTGATCCTACCATGTTTAGTCATTACACTCACCGATGCACAAGTACTCCCCACAGACGGCGCCAATTGTAGGGACACATTTTTGGGACCCAAGCCCAAAGTGTAGAGGGATGCTAGTCCAGTGAGCCCAATACAATAAATTTGTAGAGAGTGGGTTAAAGAACTAGGCCCTAATGGAGTTGACAACAGCTAGTATGGACTTAGAAGATGATCAAGCAAGTACAAAGAATATAGAAATGAATGAAATCGTTGTCCGAGGAGGTCAATTATCACATGAATCAGTTAAACATGTTGTAAGTGTAATTTTGATTTCTACAGTGTTCTTTCTCTATTTTTTTGATTCCCACCTCATGGAGGGTCTCTTTCATTATATATCTCCCTCTGGACCATCTTGATCCTACACTTATTGATCATTTGAGTATTCACTTGAGTTTCTGTCCCATCAGACACCCTCTCTAGTTTTCTGTGAGTTGTGGTAGTCAATGCAACACTGTTTAGAGGTCTCCTCAACATAAATGTGGCCAAGAAAGTAGCTACAGTGTATTCAATGCGGTGGTAGCAAGTTTTCCTAAGATATTTCTGAGGTCCCATCATCCTTAGACATTCATGATACACATCTTTATCACTGAAGCTTCCTGGAAGGTCATCGTGATTGTTGGAATACGTATTTATCATGTCTGACGAGATATTCCTCCTCGGACTATCCTCCTATTTGTATTTGCTCATTAAGTCCTAAGTTTGAACCATTCATTACCATTCACTTGTCCACGGACTGCTCAGTTCTCAGTCAAGGCCCAAGGCTCAATACATGATTTAGGCCCTCAACCCTACAGTAGATATTAAAAGAAAAAAAAAAATGAGACATTAAAACTTTGAATAAGTGTTTGTGTTGTTTTTTTTTAATATGAAAAGGGGAAATTCTATCGAATTTATAAAAATGAAAGGGAGAAATTTAAAAAGTCAAGTTTGAATGAGTGTTTGTATCATTTTTTTTTTTTTAAATATGAAGAGGGGCAATTCTGTCGAATTTATTAAAAATAAAGGGGAGAAATTTAAAAAGTCAAGAGTTTCACCCCTTAGACAAAGCAAATATTCAATTCATATTCAAATTAGTATAACAAATTCAAGTAGTGTTTTTTCTTCTTTTTTTCTTTTTTCTTTTTTTCTTTTATGAACATAGGTGTGCAAAACTTCTCGAGTACTTGAATATTCCCTCAAACATGGGCGAGGCTAAGGGCTTAAGGGGGACAATTCCTAACTCCACACCCTTAAAAGCCTTTCTTTCAACCAAAAAAAGGGTCACAAGCATCTCCCAAAACTTAGTATAAATACTCACCACCAGCCTACAAAAGGGAGATCACATTTTTTCCTTAGACTCGAAACTTTGACACAAAATCCCAATAAGCTAACAAGAATTTTTACGATTCCAAAGCTTAGGGGTGGAAGTACTGGTACAAGGGAACCTTCCTTCTTTATCTCACGACCTCTCTCAATTTCCTTTTTTTGCTGTTTGTGGGTCGAAGTTTTGGACCTATGTATATTTTATGAACTTTCTTGTATTTTAGTTTATTTTGATTTCTCTTTCCACAAAGCACCATTAGCCTTTGTTTGCTATACATTGTGAATTTTGGGCTAAACTTTCGACATAATTAAGTGCCCACTTAGTAGGACCTTTCATGAATGTAAGATCAGTTATATTTTACTGATCTTACTTACAATCTTGAAAAATGCATGATCTTAGTCGTCTTACTAAATAGCCCAACTTTAGGGAGCAAAATTAAAAGACCCCAAACTTTAGAGGTGTATTTTGCACTTTAGCCTTTCTCATATATAGTAAAACCGTTGACTACATTTTTTTACCCCATCACAAATCAATGAATTTTACTATGAATGAAATTATTAATTATAATAAACTATAAATCTTTTATCATGTTCGCGGATATATTATTATGTTTGAGCTTAGCTCGTTTAATAGTCAAGCTTAAATTTGATTTGATTTTAGTTTATTTGTTAAAAAAATGAACATAAATAAGAGAAAATACATAGTTTTTCTTCCTAGTTACAATTAAAAGGCAAAGTAAAAGAAATATATAGGAATTACCTAATCTATGTCTTGGGTTGTGTCAAGTTCGAATAGATAATTTTTTTCAATTGGTCTGACCCAAAGTAACCCACCATTTGTTTGAGTTTATTTAATTATCGTTATTTTAAATTTTAAGTTTGATTTTATTTTTGTATATTTGAGAATTAGTTTTGATAAATTTAGAAATTTGGAATATATTTAGGCATATCATGTGAATTGTAATAATATATATATATTGAAAAAAAGTGCTTAAATAGTTGATGAAAGTCTAAACTCTTACAAGAGATTAAACATATATAAGTATAACTAGGGGTGTTCGCAGCACGATGCGGTTTTGAGCCATTTTTAGTATTTCATTTTGCAGTGCAGTTTGGCCAAAACCATAACCGCACTGCATCTCATTTTTGCAGTCACATGTGTGGTGTGGTACGGTTTAGAGTTTAGCCAAAACCATAACCGCACCACACCTCATTTTTGTCATCACATGTGTAATGCTGTGTATAAGATGCAATTTGAAACCGGTATATTTTTCAATTTTAGGCTTTTCCTACCCACCCCAAAACTAATTTTTCCCTTTGTTTTGGGCCAAGTTTTAAACTATTGAGCTAATATTTATTTATTTTAGGCTAAATTTCCTATTCAACACTTGTTAGGGATATTAAACTTTTTTTTGTTTGAAAAATAGGGTTATTAAACTATTAATCATATATTTAATATTAAAAAAAAATTAATTAATATATAGAGAAAGTGTAGTGCGGTGCGGTTTGTGTGGTTTTCTTATTATAAAACCATAAACTACACTGCACCATGCAGTGCGGTGCACTGTTACTTACAGTGCGATGCAGTTATGCCATTTTACGGGTGGTTTGGGTGTGATTTTTACGGTTTGTACAGTTTAGTAAACACCCCTAAGTATAACCCCTCGACCCAATCCAACCAAAGCCATATATGTTTATAAGAGATTAAATATATAAGTTTCTTTTGAAAAACATTTTTTACTATGGCACTAATTTTATCCATGTAATCTTAATTTTTTTTAGATAATTTTTTTCTTTTAATGTTCCATCTCATGAATATTTGATTTTAGGGGTCCAATTATTTCTTTCTTTTTTTAAAGTTCCTTTTTGGAGGCTAAAGCATAATAATAATAATAATATAATAATAATAAACAATTTAAATTAAATTAAATTAAAAAAAAAACTAGGTTCCACCCAGATGTTGTAGCCGTATAGGAGAGGGGGGGAAAAATCAAAAGATAAAGATGAATGGAGAAGCCATAGGATGGGGTGGAGATAAAAAGAAGATGGTAAAAATGGTTGAAGGGTATTTAAGTAAAAGTAGGCAATATTTGTGCTTCTCTACCTTTGACAAGCATCACAATTTTAAAACTAATCAAATTAGAACCCAAAAAAAAAAAAAAAAAAAAAAGCAAAGCTGACCCATCTGAGCCTCGATGGGAGGACATGTAGCAGGGGCGAAGGGAGGGGAGGGGGGAAGGGGGGGCACCTGCCCCCCTTGAAATTTCAAATGTTTTGCGCCCCCACCCCCCCCCCCCCCCCCCACCCCAATACGAAAGACAAAAAAAAAATCCCAATTAAGTGAATTCATGTTACCTTTCTAGCTTTCCTTGTAGTAGTAGACTTCTACTCCTAGTACAATTCTATATATAAAATTAATGGGTCCCACTTAGTAAACTTGATGGACTAGACCAAACTGCTTGTAGAATTTTTTTTATGTCTCAAGTTTCTTTCTTGGATAACCAACTTTAGACATACATCCATAACATGCAGTCCATTAAAGAGTTTTCAGCATTTAGAGAAATTGGACAGCTTGTTGAAAAGATGGTAGAAATGAAAAAGAATGTTTCATATCCATTGGTTTACTCATTAGTGATTTTGACATTGATCTTACTAGTTGCAACAGCTACTGTTGAAAGAGCTTTTTCAGCAATGAACATAATTAAAAATCGATTACGCAATCAAATAGGAGATCAGTGGATGAATGATTGCTTAGTCACATATATTGAGAAAAATATATTCAAGACTATTAAGTGTGAAGATTTTTGACATACATCCATGACATGCATGGATAACCAACTTGAAACATACATCCATGACATGCAGTCCACTGAAGAGTTTTTAGCATTTAGAGGAATTTGACAGCTTATTGAAAAGATGGTAGAAATGAAAAAGAATGTTTCATATCCATTGGTTTACTCATTAGTGACTTTGGCATTGATCTTACTAGTTGTAACAGCTACTGTTGAAAGAGCTTTTTCAACAATGAACATAATTAAAAATCGATTACGCAATCAAATAGGAGATCAGTGGATGAATGATTACTTAGTCACATATATTGAGAAAGATATATTCAAGACTATTAAGTGTGAAGAAATCATGTAGCGGTTTCAAAATATAAAAAATCATTGAGGGCCATTGAGTAAAATAAGTTAGGTGTGAAAAAATAAATTAAAGTTTACATTTTATGTTAGATTCTGTATGACAATTACATTATCATATAGTTGTTTACTTATTTTGTTATTAATATCGATTAATTTTTTTAGATTAATTTTTTATTTCCAATCTTGTCTTTTAATCTTGCCCCCCTAACCTAAATTCCTGGCTCCACCACTAACATGCAGTGGTGCTTCTTGAATGCTCTAGAGTAGACGTAGTGCTAGAGAAGAAAAGAAAAAAGAAGAGTGAAGATTGAAGATAGAGCTCTAGACGAAGTGCTAGAGAAGAAAAGGAGACGAAAAGAAAAAAGAAAAGTGAAGATAAGAGGATAGGGCTTCAGACGAAGTGCTATAGATAAAAAGGAAAAAAGTAAAGTGAAGATAGAGATAAGGGAAAGGTGTGGAGGAGAAAAAAAGAAGAAAAAAGAAAAGAAAAAAAACATGTGGATGAAAAAAAAAAAAAAAAGATAAGGGAAAAATAAAATAAAGAATAAGAAATTAAAATTGAGAAATGCTATTACAATATTTTTACAATAAATTTTAAGTGATGAGTTATTAACTAATACTGATGGAAATTTTTTTTTAAATAATGTGTTCAAATTAAAATCAGTAATAATTTATCACATATGATTTATTGTGAAAATATTGTAAAATGTTAAGAATGTAGCACTTCTCATTAAAATTAGATGAATGAAAGAAGATTGAAAAAGAAATATTAAAGAAAGAATGAAGAAAGAATATTTAAATGGGATAGAGAAAATGATAGAGAACCTGTTAGAAAGTGTATTTGAAAAAGTAAGCAGATAGAAGATAAAATGAACTGTTCACTCTCTAAACATGTAAATATTTGAAGAGACTGATAGTGATGCTCTAAGGTGGTGTTGTTTTTAGGGGTGTCAATTCGGGTTAGCATGTCGGGTTCGTGTCGTGTCGAGGTAGGGGTATTCGACTAAATGGCTCAACCCTAACCCGACCCATTTAATAATCGTGTCATGATCCTTCAACCCTAACCCGACCTGTTAATTAAGCGGGTTGACCTGACCTAACCCATTTGATACGCTTAATAAACGAGTCGTGTTGGGTTGACACGAATGTAACACAACCCATTTCAACCTGTATAATATTAAATATAACATCCATCTAGAAATAATTTTTTTTACATCCCAAAAAGCAGTGCTTACACTTCAAGTCTTCAACCCACATTCAAAATAATATAATTCAACAAAAATATAACATTCATCTAAAAAATAATTTCTTTACACTCCAAAAGAAGTGCATATATTTCAACCCAAATTCAAAATAACAAATTTTAACAAAAATAAAATAACATAGTTCAATGAAAATATAATATACTTGGAACTCGCCAATCGCTAAGTATCAATATTGAAAGAATTTGAGCAAACAGTAGACTAATTCTGACTATGACCATGATTATCATCCATAGATTCTTTGTTGATGTCCAAATTCATAACATCTTCCACAAGCTCATCCAATTTCATTTGTGCAAGTTCTATGCCAAAAAAAAGTATTAGTAGTTCTAGGGTCTGTAAAGTTTCAATTTCCAATTATATCCCCTGTAAAATTTTGTAATTACTCACTTTTCTTTTTAAATTTAAAATATATGTTAGATATAAAAGGTATTAGACAAATCTAAAATAAAATAAATATTTATTTGTTATACGAGTTAAACGGGTTGTGATAAGTGGGTCATTTCAGGTTAACACAAATAAATTGACGTGTCAAACGTGTTTATTGCGGGTTACGCGGGTTGACCTGCTTATGACACGTTTCTTATCGTGTTACTTTCGGGTCGACCCGTTTATGACCCAAACCCATTAAGGCCCAACCCTAACCCGAAAAAACCCGTGTCGGGTTCGTGTCGTGTTCGCGGGTTGGGTCGAACATTGACACCCCTAGTTGTTTTTCTTGATTTTCCAATTAAAGTAGGACTATTTTAGTAAAATCATGCAGACTTAATGGGTGCTTTGCAGCACCCGTTAACAAAAGCCATAAAACAATAATAACACCAAAAAAAAAAAAAGCATCATGAATTCATGATACATTTTACACATGGAAAGGAGTTAAAGTTCACTGGAACAAAGATATAACGTATCTTATGAATTTATGTTATAGATAATTCTACTTTATTAATATTGTTTACCTTTTTAAGAAGTCATTTAGTTGTAATTGTATCAATATAATAATGGTAAAAATGGTCATATACATGGAAAATAATTAGTTAGGATAACTATTTGGTGACATTTATTTTGAAATTTCAGTTATATATCAAATTTCAAATTCCCTATAAAAGAGCTTGTACATTTAAGCATAAGCTCCACACAATATTCTCTATCCCACTAAGCATAAACATCTTTTTCTTCTACAAAGATGAGAACTTTGGTGTTCATAGTTATTGTTTATGTTGTCTTTCAAATCATATTTCTATCATCAAGTCAATGTGCTAGACTGAGTTCCAATGATGACAATTTGATTGAGAAAACATGCAAGCAAACACCAAACTACAATCTTTGCGTCTCTTCCCTTAAATCAGATCCTAAAAGTGCCACAGCAGATGTTACAGGGCTAGCTCTCATAATGGTTAAGGTACTCAACACCACGGCAACTCGAACTCTAATCCACATCAATAGCCTTCTTCATCATAGCCCAAGTCCTAAGATAAAGAAAGCATTACTTTCTTGTGCTGATATGTACTATAATGGCATTGTAACTGCTGATGTTCCAGTGTCCATTGAAGCTTTAACTAAGGGTGATCCTAAGTTTGCCGATGATAGTACACTCGATGCTGCCAAAGAGGCCACTTTATGTGAAGAAGGTTTCTCAGGCAATTCACCACTGACTGTTGACAACACAAATGTGAACAATGTCGCCAGAGTTACTGAGGCCATTGTCAAGCTACTGCTTTAAGTAGCTTTATGCATTTCTCTATTTGTATTATCAAGATTCATGGGATGTCATGTAAATCTATAATCATGTACTTTCTAAAATCAAATTTAAATCTTTTAGTATGTATTTTGCCCAGCTGCGAAACCAAAATTTAATCCTTGAGAGAGGCCTTAGAATGAACCAAACTAATTTTTGAATTTAGGAATATATATAACTTGTGAATCAAAATCAAAATATTTAAATAGTAGAGTATATAATTTCATATTTTGAAGGCAACCCATTTATATTTTAGAGTAATGCTACATACATAAACTATTTTACAACATTTTTACAAACTACTAATGTGGCTTTAACATTTTCTAAATAGTTATTGTAAATAAAAATGTGAAGTTAATGATGAGTCCATATTAGAACTGGTAAAAATTTACCATATCTGCAGTTTGTAAAAATATTTTAAAATAGTTTGTGTCTGTAGCATTACTCTATATTTTATATTTAAAACCTCTATTAAAATTTTACTAAATGATATTTTCTTTAAATAGTAGAGTATATAATTTATAAACAAACTCAAACATAATAAATATCTATTAATAGTTACCATAATTATTATATTTCATAATTAAAAAAAAAGTAAAAATTTCATATTTATTAATTTTTTTGTGCATTGCACGAGTTACCGAAAAAAGAAAATCATAATCACATGAGTTGTATTTGAGGTTTCTATCTTACTAAAAATATTTTTAGTGAATTGTAAGTAGAATTTTGAATTTTAAAAAAAAATCACAAATGAGTAATCCCTAACCAATAAACACAATACAAACGAGAGATTAAATTCTATAAGGACGTGGTGTAAAACTCATGTTTTACCCCTCCAATCTCAACCTGCCATATCATCTTATCACATATTTAAGAATAAATACAATCACATTTAATCAATTCTCATACCCATACATAAATTAACCAAATTGAAAATTTATTGAGATGTTATTAGATGTGGTAGAATGTATTAAATTTTAAGTAAAATATTGATATGATAATCACTTATTGAAAGGTGTAAAATATGAATTTTACATCCCATCCTTATAGAATTTAATCTCTACAAACAAATACATTATTTCTTTTGTTGATTTTATTATATCAAAATATCGCTTAATAGTTAATATTCATGTGAATGTTATTTTTTTTCTTATTTTAATTTAGAATGGTCTCAAGTATCCACGTGTAGTTGTTTGTATCGTGCGTCACTTATAAATTTTGCAGCCCAAAATTAATTTGGCCAGGGTTAACTTCCTAGGAGGCCAACTCGGTACGTTGCATATTCCAGAAGGTCACTATAACTCAACGGACAATGATGTGTTAATTGTTGCATGGGTCAGCCTTCCAAAAAGCTTTTTACAAGATAAGGATGTTATCGTGAAGTACCACTGCAAACATTTCATGTGACTTTTGGTTTTACTTTGGAAAAGAACGTGTCCTGTACTTCGGTCTTTATCACAGTTGTGAGATTCACATGTTAGAAGAGGAATGGAATTCACATGTTATAAGAGGGGTGATATATACAAGTCAAATGGATAAGATAATTAATATTTTACCAGCAATATTCTCCTAACCTTTTCTTGTATTTCATTAACCACAGAATTGATTAATCAAAAGCGGTAATGGCCCCCAGGAATTGAGACGTTACAGCCCCCTTTTTTATTTAGGTGGTATTGGAAGCAAGAAAATATCTGTGGTCTCCTTGAGTAGCTTCCAATTTCCAAATGTGCATAATGTGAAAGGGGAATAAGCAGCCCATATATATGTACCAAGCCTTTTGAAATATAGTTTAAAGCTCAATGGTTGGTCCACAGACACAAAGTGACCCTCACATTCTAATAGTTCTAATGTTCTATCATTGGTTGGGAGTAACATCAAAATTTGCATTCGGAAACATATGGGTTCTCGTTAATTCAATAAATAAAATTTTTTGTCGTTAAATATAAAATTTAAAGTTCAATTTTCGCCTGTAAAATAAAAAATGTATGGTTCAATTCTTGCCTATAAGTTATAACGCCATATGTTTCAAAATAATACATTTTTAAATAATAAAAAACTTAAGAGTTCAATTCTCACCTGTCAAATAAAAAAATTTTGGGTTCAATTCTCGCATATAACACCATATGTTTTGAAATAATACCTTCTCAAAAACATCCTTAAAAACTTCCAACCGACAGTTTTTGAGTATGCCAAATTTTACGTTTAGGACAAGATTATAGCCGACTAGAGCTATCATCTAGTAGCCCGTGGCCATTTGTAGCCACAAAGAAGAAGCTATGGTACTGATGTGGACATTAATTTCAACCGAAAACTGATCTGAAAGAAAAAGTTGTAGATGAAAAGTTGGGTAAGTCTAAATTGATTGAACTTAGAATGACTGGGGACCTATTTTGGTAACATTGTTTAAACAACTGTTTTCGTTGTTTAAACAACACAACAACATGTATTTTTATAATATTTTTTTATTCGTATGTATTTCTAAAATACTTAAACAACGTTACTAGAACAACATTATCAAACTACCTTTAAGGTTTAGAAAGAGTATGGATAAAAAATACACTTTAGAATTATTTTTTTTTTCCTTCTCAAAAAATAAAAAAAGAATTAAATTGAGAAAGGACATTCAGGCTATAAAGGAAACTTCCTCAGTCTTTTTTACTGAAATGGATCTGAGTATTTTTGTTTTGTTGTCTATTAAATGAAGTGAACGCCCGAAGGGTGTTCCTGTTCCAGAGCCGTAGAAGGACTTCCCTGTGCTACACTTATCAGAGATTAAGAAATTTTTTTTTTTTTTTATAGGGAAAATCAGAGATTCAGAATGATTAACAAAATTAATTAGCTCGAGTATTTTTTTTAACCCTAATATGTCACAAAATTTGGGTACCAATTATTTCTCAAACATAATATAATTAATTGAAAGAGAGAGGCTACAGTAACTTCAAGAAATTTTTTTCCCAAAAAATATTAAAACTACTATCAATTTTATTTTAAAATATTTATTAATTGACATAATAATGAATATAATTAACGTCACATTAACAATATAATAAATAAATATTTATATTTTTTGTGATTAATAATACATTTATGTGTAGCATTTAAATAATAAAATTTATAACATCCCAAACACCACTAAAAATATAAAGCGGCAGAGCTTTGTGAATTATGAAAGATTTTTTTTTTAATACAAATATTTGTACTTAAAAGTCTTAGTTACTGCCTGTAGTTTTATGACACTTGTAAATGTTTAGATTAAAGATGGGTTTCTTTTTTGTAGTTTTTGTTCCGAAGTTGATAATTTTGTAGTTTTTCTTTTCTCAAGATGTGACTTGCTGGCATTTTTTTCAAGCTGAACCCCGCAAATCAAGGGATTCAATAAAGTTTTACTAAACTACAAAATTATCACTTTTCAAAAAAAAAAAAAAAAAAAAACTACAAAATTATCAACTTCGGAACAGAAATCTCCCCCCCACAGTAAAAGCATTCTAATTTAGGGTTTATTAAAATTATAATTATATGACAAATTATAATTGGTAGAGTATAAATGACCAAGTGTCTTAATTCATTGATTGGTACCTCCTAGATGTAATGGACATTCAACATTCAGATTCTCCTCTATTAAAAAAGTGAAAATAAATAAATAAAAAGTATAAAATGAAATAAACATTACGAAAGAGGATTTTTATTAAAGACCAAATGAGTGATGCAAGCGGCTTCACCCAATACTGTAATACATATGATGTAGACGCAAATTCAATATGAAACTGGAAACTTGCAAAACATGATAGCAGAAAACTACCCATAAATGAGACCTTATTTGCACCAGTACCTTTTGACGGCAGCGTGTATATATTGCCATACAAAAAGCAAATCCAACAAAGTTCCATTTCTTAACATAAAGAGCCCAATCTTCCCATATCATATATCATCAGCTCAATACCTTAGCAACCTCCATTCTTGTCCATCAATTTTTTTTTTTTTAATATTTCCACAAAAAATGAGGAATTCAATCTCTCCGACCTCTATCTTTCTTATGCTTCTTCTTCTTCTTCATGTACCATTAATTCAATGCTCCATCTTTCCATTGGATGATGAAAGTGGCAATTTGATAGACCACACATGCAAGAAAACATCCCATTATGACCTTTGCCTCTCATCTTTGCAATCAAACCCTCAAAGCTCCACTGCAGATGTCAAAGGCCTAGCCCAGATAATGGCTGATATTCTATTGGCAAATGTAACTGATGCACTGAATTACATAGAGGGCCTGATTAAGCAATCCCCAGAACCAGAGCTAGAGAGATCTTTGACTTATTGTGCAGAATTATACATCCCTGTAGTGAAGTACACTCTCCCACAAGCTATAGATGCTTTGAGTAAAGGTCATTACAGGTTTGCCAACTATGGTATATCAGATGTTGCAAAGGAAGCAGATACATGTGAAAAGAAATTCTCAGGCTCAATCCAGTCACCACTGACTGATTGGAACAATCTTGTGCAAGGCCTCTCTGATGTGGCTGTAGACATTGTCAATATATTGCTGAAGGGTTAGTGACCTGGTTCATTCTCTTTCTTCTTTCTGAGGGCTGGAATGTCATGTATTAATTGTTTAAAACCTCATATTCTACAATTATTGTATTGTTCTGAACCTTTCAGATTTGTCTAGATAGTTTTATACTTTGCAGTCTCAACCATATATTTAGTACTGTCGTTATTGGATTTAATATTCTTCTGTGGAATGTTGTTAAAAAAAAAAAAAAAAAAAAATTCTTTTGTGGAATAGTCATAGAACAAGGGCATTGACTGTTGTAAGGAGCTGAGGCCTGGGTGGGATGGGTTTGGGCCTTGTTCTCAGGTTTTCCTTTCCAATGTGAAAACCCTGACCCAGCTTGCGGAGGTATCGAGTGTAGTGTGCTAGGTTGGGTCCAAAGGTGAATTCCTGCGGTAAAGAATAAAACATCTAGAATTCGAATCCCGTTTATATCAAAAATTAATTAATATTTTAGTCTGGTGATAAAAAATAATCATTAAAAACAGACATTATAAGTTTAAACATTTTTTTTATAAAATAAAATAAAAATGAGATACCATATTTTAAATTCTTTAATTAAATTCAACCATATGATTATATTAATAAATTACATTATTTAATTTAATTTAATTATCTTTAAAAAAAGATATTATTGTCGTGTAATTAAATTTAATTGAGAAATATAAAGTATAATTCTTCAGGAATTAAGTTTTATCAACCAAAACTTGTCCACACGAAAGGGGTACAAACTGATCTAGTTTTTAAGTCATCACAGTCACGCATTTCACATATATCCACATTTATGAGCTGGATGTGCAGCACATAGTACCAAACTACTACACCTAAAACCATCATGCAAAAGCCATGAATTTTTAACAGAAAGATAGTAAATTTTGTACCTAACATTAATAATAACATCATTTCTTTTCTTTTCTTTTCTTTTTTATACAGCCAGTGAGGTTTGAAACCAAAAAAAAAAAAAAAAAAAAAACCAAAGACCGCTAGTGTAACTACTTGGGTTGTAGAATTACAAAACCAAGAGATTTTCATATAAGCTTTGGATGGCTGTATAGCCATTTAAGACCCTTTATTTTTAAGGGAAATGTTAACTAATGTCTCCTTAGGCTTAGCGCATTGGTTTAAGAATTATTTTTAAAAACATTTTATTGGAAGAATGATAAAATAATAAATGTTGTTGACAACTTTTTATATTTCTCATGAAAATTGTGTCAAAACTTTCCTATTATGGTTTATTAACAATTTCTCTAAAAGCATTCGTTAATATAACCCTATTTTTAATTTGTATTTGCTAATGAATATTTTTAGGGCAATGGTTAGGATGAGTTTGGTTCAGCTTTTTGGAACTAAGCTTTTTGAAAAAATGAGGTTTTCAAAAAGTGCGGTATGAATTTGGATTTTTTGAAAAAGCTAAGTATTTGATAAAAGATATTAAAAATTGTTTTTTGAAAAAACTGAGTGTTTGACTAGCACTTATAAAAGTGGTGGTTTGAGTGGTAAATTACCAAAAAGAACAATGTATATATAAGGGAGTTTATTTCATTTTTAAATCAACTACTTCATAATACTTACTCAAAAAAAAAAAAAAAAACTACTTAATAATAATAATAATTTGTCATAATAATTTGTCATAATGATTTGTTATTACTATTACTATTACTATTATTGGTATTATTTTTATAATGTTAGTTTTTTTTAGCATCAATTATTTGTTACTCTACAAATTTTGAACCAAGTATATTATTTGTCTTACTTTAATAATATTATCTATTTTTAATAATATCAATATCACTATTTTAATAATGTTTTTATCTTATTGAATATGGTGTTATCTGTTCTGGCATGATGGTCTGAAGGGGTTTAAAGGGAAAAGTTGGGTTTTTAATAAAACAAGTGGGCAATTTGGTAATTAAACCAACAATTCCTGAAAGTTAAAGTGGTTTTTTTGCAAAAGCTGGCCGAAGGTCCTTTAACTTTTTGGGGATCTTACACTTTTTAAAAAAACAACTCTCTTGCTAAAACAGCTTTTTAATACCCACCAAACATCTAACATTTTGAACTTTGAAGTAAAAAGTGATTTTTGCCATCTGAAAGTGCAAACAAACGGGTACTTAATAATCAATTTTAAGAAAGTTTTAGAACCACTTTTATGAGAAATGAAAAAAGTTGTAAAAACATTAATCGCTTGTTTTATCTTTTGTCATAAAAATTTTCTTTAAATGGATTGCTAACTAGTACCTTTAAGGACATCCATTAACATTTTCTTTTTTAATTAAAGGCATTAGTTTTTAATTAAAGACATTAAGGAGGTTATCTTCTGAAGCTCGTCAATTCCCAAGCAGCAATAATAATTCGAGTGGCACTAACCAAATAATAAGCTAGCTCGCACGTTAAGCCCCATGTTAGACTTTGTGGCTCAGCATGTGGCATTAAATGGTACAAGCTGGTTCTGCCTCTGATGGACCATTCCAACGAACTATCTCCTAAGTAGAATTGAGAAAGACCTGGGAATATTCTGTGAAGATCTTATCAACTCACGTACCATCACAGTGATCAGTGATCACAGTATCTAAGTACCACCGGAAGATCTCAAAGAAAACCATTAAAGAGCTCCTTGATTACAAATTTTGACCAGTTGGTTGCCCAACCATACTTACTGGAATCATAAAGCATAACCAAAACACCATCTTTTTATTTTTCTTTTACCTGACTGGACTTTCATTGTTCAAAGAAAACTAAAAGATCAAAGAAAATGGCTCAATGAATCTCCACAGGAAAGTTGCTGGGGTTGTAGAACAACAATATCACATTTTTTGCCTTCAGAGACTTCAATAAATTGTCTATATATCTATTAAGACCACCCTCTTGTCTCTGATTTTAGATTGGTTTAACAACTTTAGGGGCATTTCCCTCAACAATGACATTGTTCCTTTTTTTTTTTTTTTTCTTCTACTTTGATCAAATTCACAGCAAACAACCATTCTCTGGAAAACTCATTTCCAAACCTAAAGAGATCTAAACTGTAATAACTGAGATTCTGAGAATGTGCACTGTTTCTTTTTTTGATAATTGAGAAAGCACACTGTTTCACTCTAGAAAATGGCATTGGCACCCACCATTTTACATGGCGAAGAAAAGAGAAATTCGCTTTTATCTTCTGGAGCATATTAGAAACCCTAAGTACTACAAAAAAGACCAGATAAGATGTACAAATGAAATCCAAAGGCTTTGTTACATTCATAGCAATTTCAAACAGTAAATTCAGTAAAACAGGATTCAAGAATGAGTTATTCACTTGAATTTGGCAAAGCTGTAAAGAAAACTTACTCCAACTCTGAGTTTCATAAAATATCATTACAAAATAACCAATAAATTGAACAGAATTCAGCCTGGCTTGTTGCAAAGGAGGCAACTTATAAAACGCATTTGGCATCACCAATAGAAACAGTAATAATACTTGTACAGTAATCAAACTCAACCCCCCCCCCTACAATTTTAAAGAATATACAGTATGGGGGATAAATTACCCGAATACTTCAGATTCAAAAGATCACGTGTAAGAAAAGTGCAAGGAAAAATGGTTTGCAGAAAAACTGCAAGAGCAACTCCAAAAAATTTCAGAATAGACTTGGAATTCTCTTCACTAATGCCCCATTTCATCCCACAACTCTTGTCAACTTTTCCGACAGATCTGATCCAGCAATCTGCTCTACTAAACTGCAAGGCACAACCAGAACAGAATACCGTTACTTGACTGCCACACCACTATTGTCCTTATGTATGACAAACTTATAAAACAAAACAAACAAAAACATAAAAAGGAACATAGTTTGACAGCCAATATGAACAGTAGACATACTTAGGAGACCCAGAACCAGGTCCATCGGGCTCACTTGCAGATGGAAATGCATAGTACTGAACTGAAATCAAACCACCCTCTGTTGCTCTTGCTGACACAGGAGAACCCTGGAAGCTTACTGGTGAACTCGTTTTAGATGACATTCCTGCAAAAGGAATTGACAAGATCATAAGAAAGCAAAAAAATGGAAGGACAAAATCAAATACGGATCTATAAAACCCTTGTGAACATTTTGGCTTAGATTCGTTGCTTTCAAATACAGATTTATGAAAACTAACACTCCTTAAAATGATTTTATCAAAAACGTCAATGGCCCCTTGCCGGAGGAATGCATTGCTCATAAACAGTTTGGAAAGCTTTTTTTTTTTTTTTTTTTGAGAATCAGTTTGAGAAGCTTGTTGGTACTGAAAGCACTTCGAAAAGGTGAGGGAAAAAAAGGGAAACCTAATCCATGAAACTTTCTTTTAGAAAATGCTTCCAACGTTCAAAATTAAACTAAGTATAATTTAAATCATACACGCACACAAACCTCACTGACGATGAAAGGATAAATTTTCTTCTTTTTTGCATATTTTCACAAAAATAAGATTTCGTATAAGATTTATGTAAATCCATCATCTTGTCAAAGCCATTTTTGAAATGGCAGAAAATGACACATAAGTAGAAATTCCCTGAACATGGAATTTCTGTAAGACCATTAAAGCTCTTGTGCCATTCATTAGTGTCTCTGGTAATTTTCATTTACCCTATTTATGATAGTATATTTTGCCTTAAAACCTACAAAATTAAATGAATCCATTGAAGATTCATCGGCTACATGCCGATAGAGTATGAACTCACAGCATCTGGAAGTGCTAGCTAGCTCTCTAAACAGCAGTCACAGGAGGGGGGAAAAGGGGAAGTGATGAAGAAAAAATGCACACCATTCACAAAAATAAAGGACAAGAATACAAAATAAATAAAGGTAAATTAACTTTAAGTTCAATTAGAAAATATTACCTTGAAAGATTACCACAAGACAGAAGAGAACAGTCAACACCATGGCAAATATGCTGCTGCTATTTGAAGATTGTGACTTAGCAGCTTTCATCTTCTTCAAGGCTTTCATCCGCTCAATTCTAGCACGCTTCAACATGGCAAGTTCAGAGATCTCCCTAATAAGCTTTTGGTCAGCTGCATCCAATGATGGACCTCTCGGAGGTCTTGGAGGTTTTGGAGCTTTTTTATTGCTTGTCTTTTTACGTTTCTCCCTCATCGGTGTCTTCTCCACATAATCTTTGGGCTGTTCCCCCTCCAATATCTTGTTGTCAACCACCTTAACATTCTCAGGAGAAACTCCATCAGAATTTAACACATTGCCACACAAACTATCTGTATCTTCGTTATTGATTGAACCATCAACAAACCTGCTGCAAATCTTCCCTAGCAATGTCTTTGCCTGCTTTACAGCACCCGAAACAGGGACTTTGCTTGAATTTTCTTCACTGATTGTTACCCCGCTTTCGAGATCAACTTCAAAATCTTTCTCTCTTGGAATCGTATGATCCATTAACCCCACAAAAACAGATCTATTTTTTCCCTTTGCTCCACACTCCAAATAATAAAATCCCAATATATCCAGAACAGTGAGAACACTACCAAAACTTGTGTCTTCAAAGTCAACCCATAATAAAAATTTCCTCTTTGCTATATATATTAACTTCTAATGCAAAAAGTGACCTCAAAAACATCCACCTTCATTAAGCAAACAACACTTCCCAATTTAAGTCACGATTAAGGGCAATAAATCTCCAATAATTGCAGTTTAACTTGTTTTGCACGACCTGCCCGCCTTTCCACTAAGAAACAACCGAAAAACAACAATTACACACTTGTCATTTCCCACCAATAATAACAGTAACCCCAACAATGAACAAAACCCTGCAATTACTAATGAAACAAAAGAACATCAATCAACTATCATCTCAAAAGTCGAAACATTTCCAATCATAATAAACCAAATGCTTAGCACATAACTAATAAAAAGGGCAAACAAATTAAATATATATATAATAATAATAATAAACAATGTGGCTTCAAAATAGGAAAAACCCAGGTCACAACGAATCCTAAAAACCTTGAAAACAAGGCAAAGAACAACAAAAGTCTATGAAAACAATGGCAAAAGGAAAAATGTCATCAAACCAAAAGTTATAAACTATAATCTCCAACATAAAAATTGATCAAACCTCATTATATATAGCAAGTAAAACAATCCATCAGAGCCCCTTTCCATAGTTGCAAATGCATCAACATATAATTATTAATATTATTGTACACAAACCCAAAAACCCAAAACATAAACAAATAATAAAAAAATCAAAATTTAACAAGGAGAAGCAATCAGAGGAAAAGCTGTTACCTTTAACAGAAATCGAAGAAACCCCAGATCCGATGTGGGCAAAAAGGTCACCGTCGATAACGGAACAAAGAAGGAAAGCCTTTATTTTTTTCACAAAAAACACACACACGGAGAGAGAGAGAGAGAGAGAGAGAGAGAGAGAGAAGAGATGGGCTTGGAGAGAGAGCGGGGAAAGTACTAGAGTTTGCTGTTTTTAAGATTTCATTTTTAACAAGTCTTTGTTGTTTTTCCTCTCTCTTTGCGTCATATTTTTATATAATACAAATTGTGTGATGTTGGCAAGGAAGCTTCACCGACACAAACGGCTGCATTTCACTTTGATCTAGTTTTTTTCTTTTCTTTTTTTTTTTTTTTTTTGGTAATAATCCAAGTTTTATCTTCTTTAGTTAAGATAAAATCTAATAAATTATAGTATTAAAATTTTAAATTCTTGTCAAGATTTGTCACGCCCTCTTCCACCATCTATATAAGCTGTCTTCAATTAGATAAAATAATTTACTATATTTTCATAGACAACAATAGAAAGAAAAGACCAACTTAATTATAAAAATAGCTCGACCGGTATATTTTGCTATTTCTAATTTCAACAGAGTTATCCATAATCGAAGTGTAAAAATTCAAAATTCAATAACTAAAATGACAAAAAAATTATGGACAAAAATGACAATTCACCTAAACTTAATTGGATAGTATTATTTAGATTTTAGCCTTTTATTTGAACCTATAACATCAGGTTTTTTTATAATTGTTTTTTATTATTAAATCAAGTCATTAATGAATTATTTAGATTCAGATCTTTTGTTTAATCATACAAGATTTTACTAGTTAAAATAACTAGAACTAATCAATAATTACATTTCAATGTGTTATGTTTAATATAACTTATTTTGGTGAGATATAAATAATTAAAGTTTTCTTTTGAAAAATCAAAAGTAATTAAAGTTTGATTAAATGCACATTTGGATAAGTAATTAAAGCTTTCTTATTTTAAAAAAAAGTAATTAAAGTTTGATTAAATGCACATTTGAATAAGTTTGTTTTTATTGGGTTATCTTGCTTTAAAATGTTTAATTTGTAAAAGTATAGTTATTATTAGGGAAAAAAATTATGAAGGATTTAAAAACTTGCACTTAACCAAATAAATAAAATTAGCTTAAAAAACTTAGACAAACCCACAACAACTTTTAAAAGTTGTACCTAAAACAATTAGTTAATTTACTTTATAAAATAAGTTGTAAGATATTATGCTTAAGGATTATGCTTTTATTTTTCAGTAATTATTGGATGTGGGCTACAAATTGTTTACTTTTTATTTAGATGAGTTTATTTCCATCTTGAAACAGAATATATAACTTTTTAAAATATCGTCAAATTAAAGATGCAGTTGTAATTTTTACACAATGAATAAAATAAAATTATGAAAATAAATTCATTCAAACACATACTTAGCTAATTTAATCATTTACTATTCTTATGTAAGTTGGATTCAATGTTACATTTTTTTTTAATGAAAGGATTCGAGGTTTTTTTTTTTTTTTTTTTTTTTGCTCATATGAAAGGATTCAATGTTACATCTTTAGTATAATAACAAAAAACACTTCATTTGTTAGATTATTTGACACTACTTGGAGTTGTTTTTTATGATAAAAAAGTAAAAACAAATCTCTTTAGTGTTGATCTTGTCAAATACAGTCTAAAAAAATGTCAATTTGTGGGGGTATATCTACTGGTAAGAGTTTGCGTTACTCTTCATAGAGTTGAAGCATTAAAACCAGTTTATCTTAAATTAAATAATTACAATGGGCAATAACAATATATATAATTAGACATAAAGACAGTGAAGTCCATTTTTAAGTAGAAAGTCACTTTCCTATGATCTTAGTTGGAAGAATATCTAGTCTGTGACAGCCCCAAGTTTTGAATTTGCAAAAGTAAGGAACAAAAATAAACTTCCATTATATGTAAAGACAAATATAGTCAAACTCTAGCTGATCAGGATGGGCATAAACCGTGTCTGCATAATAGCAATAGGGGTTGTTGTCCATCTTTGGTCTAATAAAAGAAGCTTCGGTTAATATTAAAAATAATAATAATTAAATAGCTTAACCATTTCATAAGCCTAAAACACAATGGGTGTATAGGTCCAATCCACCAGGGAATAACCAACTCCACAAGAGGAAGAAATGTGTCTGAGATCTTATGAAGATAAATAGATAATGGATTTTTTTTTTTTTTTTTTGAGAAGAAAGATAATGGAATTTAAAGGAGGATTTTGATGTTTCGTAGGTGGGATTTAATTTGGACCCACCAAATTTAGATGTGAAATTTTGTCTTAAATAATTCAGTTCATGTGGTATAAATGGTGTTCATTATAGGTACTTTTCAAAACCGCTAAGTTGATATACATTATTGGTCCTGTGTTAATAAAAATGGCGATTATGGAAGAGCAATATGAAATTGATATTGCTCTAATCAGAATTTACAACGTTGAACAATTATTTTATATATATATATATATATATATATATATATATATGTTTGTGTCTAACTTTACTTTGTCTTTGATTTTATAGGAAAGGGTAAGATCCAATCTTTGCGGTTTGACGGCACTTGATTGGCGGATCAGTTAGAAACTTACAATGGATTAAGTTGTTTTAAAAATAAAAAAATAAAAACAGGGGGGTTGAATTCGGTTAAGATTTGTGAGAATTGGTCAGCACGATAGTGAATTCGCAACACCTACTACGAAAGAAGCCGTCAAGAGTATAGAATTTTAAAATCATTCGGAGCTTCCGGGAAGGAAATAGAAAATAATGCATGACATATTGCCACATTCTGCCAATAGGAGCAGCTTGTAATAATCAACCATCTTCTTGTCATTTTACTTTTATAGTAGTATGTCCAAAAAAAAAAAAAAATTGACTTTTATCATATCTCTTTCGATGGAACCAAAAATAAACTCACAATGCCAACCTAACAACCTCCATCTACATTTTACATTTTACAATCATCATTGGAAAATGTTTAGCTTCAATTCAAAATGTTTAGAATATACATATTTATTGTGATTAAAGAGACAATTTATGTGTAGTTTTAATCACATTTGTTTTAATGAATTATGTAATTTGTTTAAATAATACATATAAATAGTCTAATATAAATCATTACATAATAAATTTAAAAAAAAAAAAATTAGCTCCAAACACGCTTAAGGTAAAACTTTGTTCTATTTTATTAACATGTTATTATTGCATTAAATATTTACATGACATCTAATTACGGATTATTTCACATTCTGAAATTATCATTCAATACATCTTATATATGTTCCTTTTTTTTTTAGAAACAAACACACACACACACACACAAGGAAGAGGGAAAGGAGTTCTAACACAAAGGCATACCACAACTTCACTCAAAAGCCATGGTAACTTTAAGGGAGGGTGGGGTAAGTTATACTACACACAACACACTTTCTTAAACATTGCTTATATATGTTCTTGTAAGGGCACGATTTGTAGCTCAAACCCAGAATGGTTGGGATGTAAGCCCAATACAATAAATTTGTTGAGAGTTGGTAAAAAAGTTAGGCTCTTAGTGAATGGGATAACGGCTAGTGAGGATTTGGAATACGAGCAAGCATAGAAACAGATGTATATCTTAATGAAATTGTTGTTCGAGGAGACGAATTATCGTTCAATTCACTATTTCTGAAAGTTAATGCTACAGTAATTCTTTTTCTCTTCTCTTTTATTATATTTTTCAATCCCTCTCTTATGGGGGGTTCTTCACATTATATAGTTTTCTTTTAGACCATCTTGATCATACACTTGTTATTCATCTAAACCTTCACTCAAGTGCATGTCCCATCAAGCATTTTCTCTAGCTTTCTGTGCACGGTGGTAGCTGAGATTGCACTGTTCAAGGGTCCTCTCCACATAAATGCGGCTAAAAAAGTTGCTGCAGTGTATTAAATGCTGTGGTAACAGCTTTTTTCTTAGATATTTCTGCATTTTTATCCTCTCCGTACGTGCCTAAAGTTCATCCCTATCGCTAGAAACTCCTGGAAGGTCACCTAAGTTGCCCAAGTACTTGCTTGACCAACATTCACCTTATCCGAGAAGGATAACCTCCTCAGACTGTACTCTTCCACCTTTTTCTGTATGTGATCCTCCATTCCAGGGCCTATCTACTCGTTTACTCCTCCTCGGACGTATCCACATTATCAAATAGGGTCTAAGGCCCAGTGTACAAGTTCGGGCCCCCGTCCCCACAGTTCTTAATAGAGAAATATTCTGCTCTTGAATTTGCAAAGCTTTCTTTATGAACAATAAGAATGCATTTGACAACCGACTAAAAGTTAACATTTTATTTAAATTATTTAGTACTTATAAATTTCATACTACTTTTTATCTCAGTTTTATTTCAAATAATTTAACTTTCAACTTTTTCAAAATAAACTAAGTTTTAACTTTTTTATCTCACATTATGCAAATAAACTAACAAAAATAAACAATTCTCAAACCAACATTAAGTCCCGTTTCAAGACAAATGTTTAAGTTTTGAGCCCTTCCCTTGTATTCTTGTAACAAGGGCCTTTTCGTACTATTATAGATTTAATGTGCTCCATATTCATAAGTCATAACTATATTCATGACTGTTGAACCTTCCAAATAGTAATGAGTTTTCCTTGTATCGTGCCTGCTGAGGAAAAGGACAAAAATAAAGGGACATTTAGTTTGGTATATATGATGAGTGCATACTCTAAATAATAAGTTGATTTGCCCCTTGCCAATACAGTAAAGTTTCGATTACATAGTGGGTTCCAGTTAACTCAATTGGTAAAGTCTCTGATGGTTGTATAAGAGATCTGCTATTCAATCCCCGCCTACATCAAAAACTGATTTGTATCTTGGTCTAATGATAAAAAACTATCATCAGGAATGGACGTCATAGGTTAAAACTTTCTCAAAAAAAAAAAAAAAAAAAAAGGTTCGGTTACGCATAATAAAATCAAAATTATTGAATAGCTTTTGGTAAACCGTAGAAGAGGTGGGTCCTCATCACACAACTTTTGCTAGCATGAGAATGGGTGGCACGATGGAATGGGTTTATAATCTTAATAAAGTTTAGTTATCGTTGTTTTCAATATAAAATAAATAAATAAAAAGGTGGCACGAAAAAAACATTATATTTGTAGTATTGGTTTACATTTACTATGATTGAATTCAAGTAGAGTATCTAAAATTATATTTACTATGTAGTATCTAACATTATATTTGTAGTTTATTTTCGGTTCCATATATTTACTATAATTATTTTTTTTCCTAAAAAAAAAAATATATAGAGTACTTAAAATGCTATACATAAATATATATATCTAAACTCTGTCTAAGTTTTTCTCGAATGATTTTATAGGTATCAAGCTAAGTGATCACCTATTACTTCAAAGTTAGACCCAAAAGTAAAATACCTTCTTATATATTCTTTAAGGTTGCATTTAAATTTGTGTGTGTGTTTGGTAAGCACCATGCTTAATGTGTGACCGTAAATTATGTGGATTGGAGTGGTTAAATGTGTGTTATAGACATTTGTTGAGTCCCATGCTGATTATTTACAAGATGAAACCGAGTTATATAAACAAGTATAATGAATTTCAATTGTGACTAAACTATTTCTTGGGGAGTCTTTTGGGTTAATATTGCAAAATCTGAAGTTAATTTGCGTTATAAGAACTGTTCAAACTTATTTGAGATTTTGAGGAGAGAGATTGAATTTCGGTATTACCGTTGCCGAAATTCAACCAAAAGTATGAGAGAGAAGAAGAAAAATGTGAAGAGAGAAAATGTTGAATTTCGGCAACAGGGATACCGAATTTCCTGTGCCCAATTCTGCTGCCTAGGTGTGCGTGGAGTGCCCGAAGTGAAAAGGAAAAAAAAAAAAATTGACAAACTAATTGTGGCAATGCCATTGCCGAAATAGGGAAAAAAAAAATTTTGTAACAATTGTGGCAATGGCATTGCCGAAAATAGGGGAAAAAAAATGTAGTTCCGAAATCTGGGGAGAGTTAAAAAAAAAAAGTGTTACGTTAACAATATTTTCACAATAAATCACATGTGATTAGTTATTATTAGTTCAAATTTGAATTTAACACTAAGATTATTTTTTTAATCCAACAATAACAACCTGGCACTTAAAATTTGTTGTAAAAATTGTGTGCATGTACCATTTCTTAAAAAAAAGTGGAATGGATTTGTGGCAATGGCATTGCCGAAATAGAAAAAAAAATTTGTGACAAACTAATTGTAACAATGCCATTGCCGAAATAGGGAAAAAAAAAATTGTGGCAAAGTAATTGTGGCAATCGCATTGTCGAAATAGGAAGAAAAAAAAATTGTGAGAACCTAATTGTGGCAATGCCATTGCCGAAATAGGGGAATAAAAAAAAAAATTAGCAATCGTGGCAATGGCATTGCCAAAAATGGGAGGAAAAAAAATAAAATAAAATAATGGTTGCTGAAATCTGGGGAGGAATTAAAAAAAAAATGCTACGTCCACGATATTTTTACAACATTTTCACAAAAAATCATAAGTAATTAGTTAATATTAGTTCAAATTTGAATTTAACACTGAGATTACTTTTTTAATCCAACAATAACAACCTACCACTTAAAATTTTTTATAAAAATATTGTAAAAATTGTGTGCATATATCATTTCTTAAAAAAAATTTTAAAAAAAAGTGGAATGTGGCAATGGCATTGCCGAAATAGGAGGGGAAATTTTTTTTTTCCCTCCTATTTCGGCAATGCCATTGCCACATTCCACTTTTTTTTTTTTTTTAAGGAAAGATATGTGCACACAATTTTTACAATATTTTTACAACAAATTTTAAGTGACAGGTTGTTATTGTTAGATTAAAAAATTAATCTCAGTGTTAAATTCAAATTTGAACTAATAATAACTAATCACCTATGATTTTTTGTGAAAATGTTGTAAAAATATTGTGGACGTAGATTTTTTTTTAATTCCTCCCTAGATTTCAGTAACTATTATTTTATTTTATTTTTTTTCCTCCCATTTTCGGTAATGCCATTGCCACAATTGCTATTTTTTTTTTTTATTCCCCCATTTCGGCAATGGCATTGCCATAATTAGGTTCTCACAAAATTTTTTTTTTCTTCCTATTTCGGCAATGTTATTGCCACAATTACTTTGCCACTAAAAAAAAAAATTTTCTCCCTATTTCGACAATGGCATTGCCACAATTAGTTTGTCACAAATTTTTTTTTTTCTATTTCGGCAATGCCATTGCCACAAATCCATTCCACTTTTTTTTTAAGAAATGGTACATACACACAATTTTTACAACAAATTTTAAGTGCCAAATTGTTATTGTTGGATTAAAAAAAATAATCTCAGTGTTAAATTCAAATTTGAACTAATAATAACTAATCACATGTGATTTATTGTGAAAATATTGTAAACGTAACACTTTTTTTTTTTTTTTACTCTCCCCAGATTTCGGAACCACATTTCCCCCCCCTCAATTTTCGGTAATGTCATTGCCACAATTGTTACAAAAAAAAAATTTTCCCTATTTCGGCAATAACATTGCCACAATTAGTTTGTCAATTTTTTTTTTCTTTTCAATTCGGGCACTCCACGCATACGGGCAGCAGAATTGGGCACAGGAAATTCGGTATCCCCGTTACCGAAATTCAACATTTTCTCTCTCCACCTTTTTCTTCTTCTCTCTCATACTTTTGGTTGAATTTCGGCAATGGTAATACTGAAATTCAATCTCTCTCCTCCAAATCCCAAATAAGTTTGAACAGTTTCTATAACGCAAATTAACTTCAGATTTTGCAATATTAACCCATAAGACTCTGGCAAAAAGTTATGGGAATTTTTGTAGACTCTTTCTTTTTCTTTTCCTTTTCCTTTCCCCCCCCCCCCCCCCCCTAAATATAGGCTTTTGTATGGTCATAAACCGACAGATATAAACGGGTCAGCCTGTGTTGAACCACAGTCGACTTGGGTCCGCCAAGCATTGGGATTTTAGTGCAAACCCACGTGGGATTCGATATACAAAATCCTTGAAGAATAGTATATGTGATGGGACAACCACCACAACTCAAACGGCCCTACACCCCATCAATATACATACATTCATGCATACAGCTTTTTTGGATCGAAACCAGTTACTCAGTTAATGGATCACCAACAAAGGTAAAGGAAATATCTTCATTTGGTTCGTCTCTAGCAAGATCGCACCAGCAATTCTTTGACACTACTAATGCATCGCCGCAAGGCTAACATGATATGTATCGTTTTCCAGTGTTCAGTCACAATCACTAAATTAATTCAACAACAATAAGCTTAATCCATGCATTTGGGTTTAGCTTTTTGCTGATTTCCTTATGTACATTTGGGTTTAGCTTTTCGCTGATTTCCTTATGTATAATTGTACTTAGAAAAGCGACGCCTTATAAGCTGAAAAAAAAAAGTTCAAAGGAAAAAGCTAAACCAATAGCACATTAATTAGCGCGCAGGGCTTTAAAACATCCTCTACAATAGTCAGTATCCACTGAATATTGATTTTTTTTTTTTTGTGGGGGGGGGGTGTGTGTGTGAGAAACCACTGAGTATTGAAATTGATTAGCTGCTTAAATGGATACATTTTTATATGAAAGATATTTCTTTTAGTGAACAAACTTTTAGGCCAGATCGTTATTATTTTCTGAAAAGATTAATCTGTCTCTTTGTAAAGGAGGTCCATATAACTCCATTCCAAGAACAAAAATTAAAATGATAAGATCAGAGTTTAATCAACTAGACAAGAATTTCATGAGGTTTCTCAACATAAATTAAGTTAATAGCAGATCTGGCTGTTCCTATAATCCCCATGTGATTTATACTAAAACTTGAAAATAGCAGCACCACTTGACGGCTTCGAAGCAAAAACATAGAGGCCAAGATCATTCTTGTTAATAGTCCCTTTGTCCATCCTTGATTGATAGAAGCGTTCCTGATGCACATAACAAATCACATTGTCAACAATCGTTTCATCCAACTATACAGGGAGAAATTCCCATTAAGGACATAGAAGACTTACCTTCAAATTGAGGATAAACTGTGGAACAATGCTCTCTTTCACCAAAGCGACTGCACAACCACCCCATCCAGCTCCTGTAAGCCTTGCCCCAAGTGCACCATGTTCCCGACATGTATGTACAAGTTCTTCCAACTCCGGACAGCTAGTTACAACAAAAATAAGATGAAAGTAAATACAGCAAGATGCTGTGAAATAAGAGAGCATATTTCGTAAAAGAATGATTAATGCAGATAGCAGAGTTCACAAGAAGGGAAAAAATCATCATCATAATAGTAGTAGATTAAATACAACATTTTTTAATGTAATAAAGATGCATGCTTTCAATCAAGTCCTGCAAAAGCAACAAAGACACATCGCTCTCTCTCTCTAAGTAGAGAAATGCCAACTGCCAAGAAGATGTTTGTGAAGGGCCTTCAGGAAATGCTCAAATTTTTTAAAGAAAAAAAAAAATTTTGTCAACACAAAAAACATGTAATTGAGTACATATAAGCTGCAAATTTATATGAGAAATTAATCAAATTTTTTTACAAGGTTTTTTCACTAATGATGAGAAATAATTGGAAGTGTGTGCTTTCACATTCTAGAAGCTGGACTTGAACATTTATACCTGCACTCATATAAAACACTACAGCTGTGATGGCTCTCATTCATAAGGTCACCAAGCTTCTTTAGCTTGTCCTCCTCACTGCAAGAATTAGTAGAAAATTAGAATTGAATAAACTTGAACTTCGTTATTATTATTATTATTTTTTTTTTTTTTTTAAGTTGAACTTGGATGATAGCATGAACAGGTTTTACATCATGTAATTTATTTAACATTGAAATTTAAAAGGACACAACAGAAAATAATAATGAAAACTAAAATCAGCCATAATTAAGTTGGGTATAATCCACATCACAGAGTTCTATTACCATCAGACCTTCAACCAATGACTAAATTATAATTCCCAAGTCCTAACCTAGTTCATAAGGGATCCAAATGCATATAAGAATATTCCAATTACAGAAATGACACGGACATATAATGCATAAACTATTGTGATTAATTTTTATTCTGGACGCCAACTTACCACCTCCCTCCTTTTTGGAGCTTGGACCAGCCTCATAAAAGGATCAAGGCCATAAGTGACAACAAAGGCAGAGTTGCATACAAAGGCCAAACAAGTAGCAGCATGCACATGCATGAAATCATAGATTAGCAACAGAATGCCCCACATTTCCAACTTCTGGTTTCTAATTAATAAAACAAAAAATTTTCAATACGACATGTCCGAGCTTGCTACAAGTTTTATGATCCTGAAGCATGAAAGGTTTAAAATTGGAAACTCCACCAAACCCCCCCCCCCCCCCCCCCTTTCTCTTTTTTTTTTGTATCATGCAAGGAATTTGATTCTTATATCTCTAATAGTTTAACAGACTTACTATCACCACATCTCATAGTCTCTATCTGATAAAAAAATCAGCAATATTCATCTCAACCAAAATAAATGCATGCATATGTATAAGCATGCTAATAAAACTACCTTCAATCAATTCATGTGACTCACCTTAGATCTGACGCTACAGTGTCCTTAAAGGCATGTACCCGCTTGGCCTCGGAATAAACATGAGAGGCTCGCTGTTATATTTCAGAAAAATTGCAAAGTGAGCCAAATCTCAAAATGAAAATGCACTGATATTTTTAAATTTGGGTTTTAAATTACTAAGATAATATTTATGATATGACTACTATTTTGAAAAATTATTCAGAAACACAGGTTAATACTTAGCTGCTGGTACAGGACCTCGGGCATTTATATTTTTTTTTTTTTTTTTTTTTGGGTCTTCCCTTGAACAGGCCCTCCACACCCCTCCCCCTTTTTTGCTTTTAAGGAAACTACAAGATTCAAGATCATGATTGTTTGCATATCCTTTAACAACAGAAATCATGAACTTGTGATGTAGATTAGCAAGCTTAGGACTGAACGAATTTGTAAAGTGAGCAGCAAGTGAATACCTACAACACTACATTAAATTTAAGCAGGTTCAACAACCATCATTTTAAACCAGCTGTAGAGATGCCACCTAAGGTAATTGACATATTATCTTGATGTAAAGGGCCAAGAGGGAGGCACGCTCTTAGTTATATATGGTGCATGACTCCTCATTTGTAGGAAATGGAATAGTTGCACTTTTGCAGGCATGGAGAGATCTATGGTTGATCTTAAGGCCCCTTGTGCTTTCTATTTGAATGTTGTACAATGATTTGGGGGTTTCTTGTATTTCTTTAGTTGATTTTATGGATCATTTAAGAATTCGGTCAAACTCTTTAGGAAGCTCTTCATTTAGAGCATTCCTTTGTTTATTACAATTTAGAGCATTCTATATTACAATTAAAATATATATATATATACTAAAACATGGAAAATATGAACAGGCAAGATTCATAACTTTCAAATCATAATTCACTATGAAATGGTTAAAACTAATCTTTCCCATCTATAGACCACAAATTAGAAAGTACCTGATGTAACTTAAAGTGCTTGGCAGCTCTCAACACATCCAAAGAAGTTGGAGAATCTCCAAAAATTGATGTTAGCTTTTCCTCTGTGATTATCTCAATCTCTTCAGCCGTATAAGTTTCCTCTTTCAGAAATTCCTTAAGAAAGAAAGATGAGTTTATATACATTCATCACATGAACACACGTGACTAGAAGATCCAACATGGATGTATTACGCTATAATATGTTTTTTTATAAAATATTTTCAATGTCGGCAGAAGATAAGAAAAAGAAATACCTTGACAGCAAGTACAGGATCAGAAGAGCCACGAGGACTGGCAAATGATATGCATAACCCTTCAACATCAGAAAGAGTTTTTACAGTTGATATTGCCTCTTGTGGTTTCATTCCCAGCTTTATACCAAGCACAATCTGAAGATATTTCACAATGACACATTGTAAATATATATTTATTTATTTATTTTTAACATAATCACATCATGAATATAAAGATATTTATGAAAGTAAAGAAAGTAGTGATCCCTCACAATGTTCAAGCAAGAAATGAAAAACATGAATCTCTTCACACAGAGAGAGAGAGTTCAGTTTCTCAGCTAATAGCATTGGCCTTTTTATTATAATCCAACTCAAAATTTAGCTCTGTCTCTAAGAAAAAATATTTGAACCACAACCCTCAAAAGCTTCCTCTAGCTACCCATCCTTTTCTAACATGGTGAAAGTAATTGGCAAGTGTCTTGAAAATTGTGATATGAAACCTAAAGCAGGCATAACTCAAGTCAAATATAAAAGACTGCCTGGCAGATTTATAGGAACATTTTATGATCAAATCTACAAGAATTTTTTTTTGGTTGAAAAGTATTCAAATCTTTTAGAAAGGCTGAAACTTACAGCAGCCAGCCGGCATTCAACAACCCTGTTGTTGTAATTTGTAGCAGCAGTGACTGCTTTCTGAGATTCTGCCAGGGAATGGGCTATTATAAACGTCCCACCAGCAGGAAGTTGAACATCAGTAGCACGAATGGGGTTGAAATCAATCAGCTCTGCAAACCCAGATTTGGCCATAACAGAAATTGCCTGTCATGTGAAAAAAGACTAGTACATTAGGGAAATTAAACCAAATACAACAAGAATAAGTCACACTTTCAGAGGAACATAATTAAGTAATAATTATGTATATGTTACAGGAATTCAGGAAAAGTAGAATGGAATTAATCATAAAAAAAAAAATGTTCGACCTGATCCATTCCACCAGATTGTGTTCCAATGTGTCGTTCACATTCGCATGTAAGTTGGGCAATTTCTTTCTGTTCAACAAGAAACAATTGTTAGCATTTGAAACAGTTAAATAAAGGGATATATAGGACTTCAATAATTGCCAACGGTACCAGATGGCAGGCTTGCCATATTTATCAAGTATAAATCATAGGATTTGCAAGCATGAGTAATATAGGATTGAAATTTACTTAATATGCTTTACTGAATATAAAAAGTTTGACAATCTGTAAGCATATCAAGGTTAGAATTGCTCAACACTTGTTAATGGGCTGCCCCAGAAGAGAACAAGAAATTAATAAAAGACAAACATTCATAGTTTCATGTGCTTGGGAAAATGAATTGACAATGTTGCATTGCCAAATTCAGTAATGATGAATTTTTTGAGTGGACCCTCTAACCATAATTATAGTTTTACCACAAAATAGATGACTTTATGTAGAACAAGCACTTTATCAAGCAACTGCAGGCACAGATGCACACAAGTTCTGGTTGGATCTGTTTAATAAGTGATTTCTTTAACCTTAAATGCTCCCTTATATACAACAAAGAAATCCAACACGGTATAATCTGTAATGGTTAACATGTACCTTAGGAAAGTTTACGTCAAAAGCAGCCATTATCGCAATTGTGGAAGAGCAAACAAATGCTGCGGAGCTTGATAGTCCAGATCCTAAAATTCAAAAAAAAAAAAAAAAAAGTGAGCCAGATTTGACTCTATCATGAAAGTAAAGAATTACATCATTGTCATGGCATGAATGCTAGTGAACTGATCAACTTCAATTGAACACCATAGCTAATGCCATTCCATATGAATAATGAGAAATACACCTGTGGGAACTGTTCCATCAACAAGAATATCAAGTCCAACTGGTTCACCAACATTCACTCCTTTTGATTTAGCATATTCGTAATAACCTTTGTACCTGAAGAAAACAGACCATCACTTTCTGCTAGGTAGGAAATTAAATAGTTGCTAACATCTTATCATTAACATTTGCAATTCTAAGAACCTTTTCGCCTTATAAGGAGCAACAAATTCATAATACGAGTGTATTTGAAATGAGATAATGGCTGTATTCACCTTATAAGGAAGTTAAATAGTTGCTAACATCTTATCATTATCATTCGGGCGAAAAGGTTCTACTCATCCATCTTAACATTCTCATTTCAAATACACTCATATTATGAATTTGTTGCTCCTTAAGAGCCCAACATTCAGTACCATAGGTTTCAGAAAAAAATTAATCCTAGAAGTATACTGTTAATTTAAAAGGCATTAACAGAGAGCTAAAAAAAAGTATGGGTTTTCATTTCTCACCCACAAATAAAATAATGGCCCCATCTGTGGTTCTTCAAGTCAATTTCCTGCACAATAAAACAATCTCAAAATCTTTTATACCAAATTTAGTTTTAACAGGAGTGGTCAAAAAATACAGCTGTAAGTGGGCATGGCGGACAGCAAAGATTGGTCTCAAAAGTGAAAAGGCAATCCAATGTCAAAAAGGAACTCTACCAACATCTAATGCAATGATTTTATTCCACATGTCAGATCTGAACTTCTAATTCAACAACAACAGTTTTATCATCTATCTAAACCCAAAAATATCATAACAGAAACACTAACATAAAAAATTCCAATGTCAATTATCCAATCGAAAACGCCAAGTAAGGCAATTCTAGCTACAAACACAAATCATAGCTAAAAAAAAATAATGATCAACAATATCATACCTGATCAAAATCAGCGGGATACGTACACATAGGGTACTTATCACTAACATTTGCGATTCTAAGAACCTTTTCGCCTTCTCCCTCATCGTGTTTCCTAATAGCCACAATCGTGTCTTGCCGTATCGCCATTGGCAACACCGAGTAACCTTCATAGTCGATGTGCTCTCCAATCAAGTTCACTCTCCCTGCACCACCACAAAATCCATTCATCCACCATACAATTCCCAAATCTACCACCAACAATCTCTCAAATTCAATCAAAAGCAACACCAATCACAACTTCTATCATCACAATTCTCCTTCCTATCAATACGTCTCGTATGTATATATGATGCAGACATACATTATACATACATACATAAATATACGTACAACAGTCTTAAAGAATTGAAATTACTGCGATACACATACACATATATAAATACATACATACATACACGTGTACGGAGAGAGAGAGAGATTAGAGTCGTTTTCAACAGTAGTATAATGAGATTTCAAAAACAAAGTTGATTTTTTATTATCGCAGAGTTTCGGAGCAACCAAACAGAGTCTTTCTTTCTCTCTAAATTTTGATTTTGGTATTTTTCTAAACACTTTCTCAGCAACCAAACACCGATAAACGCACACACCTGGAGAGCGAGCGAAAACGTGAGGAGCGTGACCGAAAACTTGGACAAACTTGGACTTGAAATTGTCGAAACGAAGCTGAGCTTCTTCGACTTGAGAACCGTCGCCGTACACTGGCTCAAGCGACGAGAACACTGGGATTGGTAGCTCTTCGTGTTTCGCCATTTTTTTTTTTTTTTTACTTGATTTGATTTTCTTGGAATTCAATTTTCTCAGCAACTCGTAATCTGCGTTTTTTTCTTTTTTTGGTTTGGAATCTATGGACTATAAATATTCGGATAAGTTAGAAAAGAGAGCTTTGCGGTGATCTAGTTAACCAGACATGTATCGCAAAAAAGAGTCCAAGTATGGTACAGTTTTTAAATTTGTTTATTCCTTTTTTTTAGAGGTCAGTTTTGATTACTGGCTTGTCACCGGATAGATATGAACTGTTTTTTTTTTTTTTTTTTTGGGTACAATAAATATGAAGTATGAACTGTTTGTTTGGCACAATCGTCCGGTTTGGTTTGAAGTTGTTTGACACAAACAACAGGCTACAGTTAGTAATTGAAATTTTCTGTCCCCGCTTTTGTTTGGTTTGGTTGTATTAGACTCCGTTATATAACGTTGTTCTGGTACGTTGTTTATATTTATTTAAAATACATGTGGATGAAAAAGTGTGTAAAAATATGTGTAATATTGTTTAAAAACTGAAAATATGTGTTTAAAGACATGTCCTAAATATGTCCATAGTATTAGAAAATTAAGTTTGTTCAATAGTGGGAAAAATTATTCAAAAATTATTTAAATCATGTTACCTTTTTTTAAAAAGAGTTTTTAATCTATATAATAATAAAAGACTTTACCAGTTAATAGTGCCGGCTGAACCTATAAGCTATTTAGGCCACCGCCTAAGGCCCCCACTTGTAAGAGAGCCCCTAATAGTACTAATTTATTATATAACGTTGTGAAAAAAAAAAGTAAGGCCTGCCCAAATTATTTAAACCCTTAATTGAAAATTGAGAAAAAAACAAGTTATTTCTAATCATTTCTCACAAAGCAAAAAGGCTAAAAGGACATGAAGTTCAATCAAATCACCAAATCTTTAACTTTCTCAAAAAATAAAAATAAAATAAAAAATCACCACATCCAAGTATCCTTTGGATCAAACTTTTGTACCACATTTCATTATGAAAACCCATGTGAATTTACTTGAAATTAAGAAAACCCATGTTGTGAATTTATTACTTGTCTATGGAATGGACCCACTTATAGCATTGATCCTAATTCTATACCTTTTTTTTTTTTTTTTTTTTAATTTTAATTTAAGAAATCAGATTTTCTGGTATGGATGGATAGTGGGCTGGTCTTAATGGATCAAGTTTAATATTTTTTGGAAGACTATGAATTTATAATTAAATATAATAAAAGGTCTCGTTTAAAGTTTTCGCCTAGAACTTCCAAAGTTGTTGAACTGGTCCTACCAGTTAAGTTAACTAAAACCAACAAAACCTTGTTACCTTCGTGAATGATGAATGTCACAACAAATTTAATTAGCGAAACTTACAAAAGATAAGCAATATTGCTTCTAGAGTCTAGAGTATTATCATCTTTCTCGTTTATAAATATAAGTTTTACTTGTAAAAATTTTCAGTGAAATTATTATTATTTTTTAAGATGTTTTTATAGTTATAAGAAAAAATAATTTAAATATTGGACTTCAATCTTAAAAACATCAAAAAAAATATCAATTGAATTATAAAATTCTAAGCGGAATTTACTTTTACATGGAAAAAAATGAGGTACTGGTACTACATTGTATGAAATGTTAAGTTAGTTAGAACTAGTAACTCACAATAATCTAAACACGATGATAAAATAAAATAAAATAAAATAAAAATGATGGGGTAGCCTTTTCTTTTCTGTCTTATTGGGTTTGCAGTGAAAAGCTTCAGCTCGCGACGAAAGTGACCAATATAATCAGTTTGAGCTAAAGTAAGTTCGTTACATCATTTTCTCTAACCCCCATGGCCCTGGTGCAATAATCATATGACAATTCTTCCTCGTATCATTTATGCGTAGTTATAACTTATAACATATAGTACATTAGTACTTGCACAGTTGCACATAAAAGTCTCGATGTAACTGACCTTAAGGCCACTTTTGAAGACAATGCCAGACTCAACTATAACAATATTAACAAAGACGCAATGATTAACTGGGACACAAACACAATCATGGTATCTACCACCATCAAATTCCTTCTTATCCTACAAAGGTCGCACAAAATAAAGAAGCCGATTATGTCAGCTAATATGCTATTATATAGATATATTATATTAATGATCATAAATCACATACTATTCTATTTAAACAAATTAAATAAATAAAAGCTTAGGTTAAGTTAGAATATAATTTACATTGTAGGGATAAGGACCCAAAATTGTATATTGGGCCTTAGGCTTTATCCGAGGACGTTGATTGGTCTGAGAACGAATAAACAATAGTGAAAGTGTTAAGTTCAGAGTCCCCTAAGTAACATACAAGTGGAAAGGTTGGGAAAGGTGGTCTGAGGAGGAATATCTCCTTGGATAGGCCAAGCACAAATCGAATGCATATCCTACACTCAAAGTGATGTTCCAAGAAACTCCACTAATGGGGGCATGCGTTACGAACATACTGGAAGAATGGGAGCTAGAAAATATTTAACATAAAGTTATTATTATCGCATTGAATACACTGCAGCTAACTTTCTGGTCACATATATGTAAAGAAAACCCCTGAATAGTACTGCATTGGTTATCCCAACTCACAAAGGGCTAGAAAGGATGCCCGATAGGACAAGCACTCAAGTAGTGGCTTAGTTAATCAACAAGTGTAGGGTCAAGATCATCAAAAAGAAACTATATAATGTAAAAGACCCTCCATGGAGAAAGGATCAGAAATTTGTAAGAGAAAGTACTGTAACAGCTTGAACCATATTTGTAATATTTTTCAAACAATATATACTAGAATAAACCTCCTCGGATTTGGTCGATAACAAATTTACTTAGAGAACTTCATTCCATCTTTGTTTGATTATCTTTTGAAATTCATCTTAACTGTTAAGTCATTCATTAAAACCTAGTTCTTCAACCCACTATCTACAAATTCATTGTACTGTAACAGCTTGAATTATATTTGTAATATTTTTCAATCAATATATACTGAAATAAACCTCCTCAGATTTGGCCGAGGACAAATTTACTTAGAGAACTTCATTCCATCTTTGTTTGATTATCTTTTGAAATTCATCTTAACTATTAAGTCATTCATTAGAGCCTAGTTCTTCAACCCACTCTCTACAAATTCATTGTACTGGGCCTGTTAAGCTTGGATCCAATCACACCTTGGACCAATGACCAAATCTATTCCTTACATCTATCTTGTAATATATATATATATATATATATTAAGTTGGATGCCCACATCTTACAATTAGTGATTAGGCTCCGTTTGTTTTGGCTTCAAACTGATTCCATAAATGATTTTCCAGAAAAGTGGGTGTTTGGTTGGTTCGGAAAATTGGGTCAAACGGAAAATAACTTCCATTGACCGTAAAATGCGTCCTCTGATCCTGTAAAATGATTTCCGTCTTTATTTTACCTTCAAATCATTTCCGAAACTGAGACGCGCAAAGAAAAGAGCTCACAGACACGTAAAGGGAGAAAGAGAGAGAGAAAGAACGACTCACAGACGCGCAAAGGGAGAAAGATCGCGCCATCGATCGCGATCTTGCCTTCGCGCCGATTGTGATCTCGCGAAGCACCGCGCTGATCGCAATCGCGCGAAGCATCGATCGCGATCTTGCGAAGCGTCAATCGCGATCTCGCGAAGCATCGCGCCTATCGCGATCTCATGAAGCATCGCGCCAATCGCAATCTCGCGAAGCACCGCACTGATCATAGCCCTTCATCGAACCCAGTCGCCTCTCTCTCTTCCTTCTTCTCTCAATTTGACCGGATTTGATGATTTTTTTTTCTGGGTTTTGTTTGTGTTTCTGTATTGAGAAATGAATGATATTATATATTCGTTTGGCAACCGAGAAAATGTGAGCAATAAGTAGAAAATGTGTTTTCTATGGTATTTTCAAAAACACAACCAAACATCAGAAAATATTTTCCGAAAAACATTTTCCTTTCTGGAAAATAGCATTTCCGAAAAATGGAATATTTTCCGAAAATGCTTTTACACGAACCAAACGGAGCCTGAGTCAAGCGATTATCTTATCTTGAAACAAGTAGTTTAATTTTCATTAAGATAGAATAAATTATTTTAATTAAATTTTATTAACAAAATTAACAAGTAATTTTTTAATTTTATGCGTAGTTTATTCTATGTAAAACTCTATTACTTAAATTTTGAGAAATTTAATTCTCCTTTAAAAAAATTATATTTACTAAAGTTTTCAAGTAATGAAATTATGTATCATAATTGGTGGACATAAAATTAATGTGTTTGATGTATAACTCGTTAATTTACTTCAAATGAAACTTGATTACTTAAATATTTTCTTTTATTTACTTATAATTTTTAATTAATCTAGTGACACGAAAGTTTTCATTAGCGTATGAGATTGGTGCATAATGAAACGTGTTTTGAATAATTAGTCCTTTGAAATTGATATTCTTTCAATTACAATTTATTATTGTGAAAAAAGATCATCTCTTTTTTTTTCTCTCTTTTTCTTGATAAATTTTTTGTGTCTACTCTAATATGAATCTACACGACTAGGCTATAGTCAACACATGGTCCACTTTCAAAACGTACGTAATTACACGTGTCTTCTTTGTCATCATCTAGTCAGAAGGCATCAAATTATGTCAATTATTGTAGTCTCTTATTGTAATCCACTCCTTAATAATTTGCAACTTTTAGGAACTTTCTGGTGATTCTTTAAATATAATAAACTAATATGAAAAAATAATTAAAAAATATATGCAGTTGAATATATCCCTACAAGTGCGGTTTGGTCGGTGTGTGTTTAATTTTAAAATTTTTTTTCTCATATAAACACTTCAATCATATCTCAAGCTTATGAAAACAGTGATCAATACAATTTACAAGGTAACAAATGAATAAAATTTTTTTTTTTTTTTTTTGCTGAATAACAAATGAATAGTTCATCAAAAAATAATAATAATAACAAACGAATAAATGACATGACATCATATTACTCATTTGGTTCAACTTATTTTCATCCTCAATAAAAAGAGAACGTAAAACTCTCTAAAACACTACTTTATTCAAGCGACAAATGTTCTTTTATAACGTAAACAAGATAAACTGATAAAAATAAGCTCTTCCAAATGCACACATTCTGACACGGCCCGTGCCATAATCCGATAAAAATAAGCTCATCCAAATGCACACATTCTCACACAGCCATGCCATGGATGCATGTCGGTAAGAAAAGCAAGCACTAGAAAGTATGTAGAGAAGCTTTAATAAGCTAACAAGAGTTTCTATGAACATAATGTGCCACAATTGATAGGAACTCTGTCAAATCTGGAATTCATCATTCTTAACAGACCTTCCATGTGCAATAATGCAATAACAAATGCACAACTGAAATGCAATGACAAACCCTCCATGTTCAAAATCCAACATTTCACTTGTAAATGGCAGGTTAAATAATCAAGAACAGCAGCAGAAGTACAATTACAAAGTTATGCATACCATATCAAACCAAACAGCAGAGCCTTTAATAACTTACCTACGCAAAAATGAGTGCTGTAAACGTTGAATCACAAGTTATGCAAAACTATATGCTGTTAAATCAGTGCTTTCGTACTTTAGTTACTAGTGAAAATTATATACAAAGTTTTGGTTCAAGAAAATTTTGTCAGCATTGTAGCTGTACTAAAAGGAGAATCTGGAAACTTCTTCATCTTCGTCCTCATCCTCATCTATAGCATCTTCATCATCAGTAAATCTCTCATAATCATCATCATCATCTTCTATTTCTTCATCTTCCTCATCCATCATGGTTTTACTCCTATCTCCTTTGTCCTTCAGACCAGTACTCAAGACAACAGTTTCTCCCCCAGATTTCTCCATATCCTTCCTCAATTTATCCAAGTTCTCCTTCCTGCGATCTTCCTCCAAACGTTGCTTCTCTGCCCATCTCTTGTCAAGATCAGCCCTGCACAAACAAGAATAAGCAGCAAAAGTAATAAAAGTTTGATTATTTACTCTGATCATTATGGTAGCAATAGCATTGCCAAGCAATAGAACTGTAACAAAAAAGCAAGGAGAATATTTATCAAATTCAAGCAATACTTATAAGTTTCCATGTACTCCTCGGCACTTGCTTCAATGGCCTTGAAGAAGGCGTCTATTCCAGCACCAGAAACAGCAGACACACCAACTGACCGTAAATTCTTGTAGAACTCATCCAGCACAAGGGCAAGGCTCTGAGATAGAGTTGATGTGTATGAGCTGTCTGAACTTACTGCTGCGTGAAAGGCCTCAAAGTCATCCATCCACTGCACGCACATCAGCATTCAAGACAAGGATATAAATACAAAACAAAATCTGCTCGTATATATATGCAAGTTAACCAGACGACAAAGGGAATGGAGAAAAAATTAGTGTCCCAAGCAAAGGGTGAGAAAACAGCTGCATCCAGAGAATCAGATTTAGACCATCATATCAAATACTTGGTTAAAAAGAGGCAAAAGGAAGAGTCAAAGTTAAATTTTCAGAAAAAATGAGAAGTGGAGAGAATTAAGGATATTTACTTTTTCTTTCTTTTTTCATCATTTGGCTTTGAAAAGAAAGGAGCAAAAATATTTAGAATAATTTTAAAAAATAAATAAATAAGACTAACCAGCTGAGGTAGAATTCCAAAATAACTTTGGCAATCAAACATGATAGAAATGAACATTATATTTTTCTGTTAGAACCACTAACAAAATTTGGCATGATAGAAAATGCACAGCTTTGTGTAATACAAATTCAACCAGACTACAAAGATCCCAAACACTAATGAGTTTACCCTAATTTAGCTTCTCAATGCACCAAACAGACTGGGTACCAGAATAAGTCTTTTTTTTTTTAATATAGGGTAATCAAAGTTTTATTGAATAAACAATTACAAGTAACTCAAGAAGAAAAACTGACAGATTATAGAAAATCAGAAATGGAAATATGTTGTGTGAAACCCCAAATTCTAGACCACTGAAACAAAGTCCCAACTAGTATATAGACTTCAAAAGATCTAAACATATTGATATTAATATTACTTGCTTGACTAATGAAATTGTTAGTTCGCACTTTGGGGTTTAGTTCCAAAGGTTCACCAACATAAGACATTTTCAAAATTTATCAGCAAACAGAAGCCATCAGTACTTTTTTCTTCTTCTTCTTCTTCTTTTTTTTTTTTTTTTCCTTTTCCATTTTTCTGGTAAGTAGAAAGCTAGAAGCACAAGGGTTTAAATAATGTAACTTCAACGTAAATTATGAACTTGAAGGGTCAAGTAAAAACAAACCTCCAAGGCAAATTGATGTTGAGCCACATCAGTCTTGTTGAATGCCAGCACAAGAGGCAACCTTGTCTTGTAAAGTATACTACAAGCATATAACATATTGCTCATGAAAGTAACTGGACTTGAGGAACGAGGCGTATCAACTACATAAGTGACAACAGTAGGGAAGGTTGAAGCAAAAGCTTCTGTAATAATAGCACCAGAAGCAGACCAAGTAAATATTTCAATTTGTCCAGGAGTATCCACAAGAACATAATCAAGCTGATTTGCTCGCTTCTCGATAACAGAAACAACCTGATATAAGGCATCATAAAGATCATTATACAAACAAATACTTGGTGAAAAATGGAACAAACAATAAATGAGAGTAAAAGATTTTGAAATGAGAACATAAACCAATCCAGAGATATATAATCACCATAGAGTATCCATGGCTGAAAAGTGCTTGGCATATGCATGCAAATTAATAGATATTGAACCAGAAGTACAATCTATATGCTTAAACCAGCCAATTCCAATCTAAACTTTTCTCTAAGAGATTTCTTCAGGATGTTTACTAGTTTGATAGTCCAAAGAGGACACTTATAAATGGCTGTAATACCACCCATTCTATAGGTCACAAGACTCACAACAAGGCCTCATTAATGGCAAAGGTGAAGCTGGACGTGCTAAGCAATTGAGTTGTTCTAACAGTTTAATATACGTTTTTGTATTGGTAAGTTATGTGCACAATCAATGGGTCTTAAAACATGACTAAACCCTCCACCCCATCATTGTGAGATGAGGAAGTGTCAATTGAGCTCGAACTCATAGGCTAGAATAACAGATCTACTCTAAAGCAGATGTTTGACATGTAAGCTTTACCTCATCAAACTTCGTAGCAAACAAGTTAAGTGATGTCAAAATTCCACCATTAGGTCCTAGATTGTACTGCTTCATCACTTCCTTATACTTCACAGTGTCTCTTATATCAATGTTAGCGCCAAATGGAAGTGTCATCACTGCAGGGTCAAGGTTCATCACATAACCCCTAATATTCGAAGCCTGGGTGTGGCAAACCAGCCGATGAAGAAACGTTGTTTTTCCACTCCCTAAGAAAATCCATATAACATCTTTCAGTCTTTATCTCCAAACAGTAAACATACCAAAAAGTTCCCAAAAATCCAAACCCATATAAATCAACGAAAAGACAACCAATATTACTTTTAAACAAAACCAATTAGGGTTAATTTAATCACCTGCCATCCCTACAACAATGATGATAACTGGTTTTCTCTTGAAGTTGGTTGACGAAGTCCCAGCCTGCTCAGATGATGATCCCTCAATATTTAGCTTATCCATTGTCTCAGCAAGCTCCTCTTTTTCTTTACCCTTTGCCTTTGACACAGATTCAATCAATGAAAATTTAATACTGTGCATCATCCAACTAACAAAATTAAGCTAAATCTATTCATCAAAAAATAAATAAATAAATAAGCTAAATCTTACTTTAGTCAGCAACTACAAGTGTTACAGAAAACTAAAAAACAAAAACAAAAAACAAAATCAGATAATCTATGAATCATGGGTTTATATATATTTATAAAAATTGGGACCTGAGCCAGCAAAGCACTCAAAAAGCATACTTCCCTTTGTTTTCTAAACAACTAACAGAGATAAAACACACACAAAATGAACTAATTTAAAGTAAATAAATAAAACACTCAAAATGTAAAATTCTACACTTTTCTTTGTCTCTGTGTTCCTATTACTTTCCTTTGATTTCTCAGCCACCAAACATAGATAAAACACATGAAAGATGAACTAATATATATATATATATATATATATAAACGCGCTCAAAATGTAAAATCATACACTTTCCTTCATTTCCTAAGTTTTCTCAACAACCAAACAGAGATTAAACACATGAAAAATGAACTATTTAAAAAATAACAAACTATAAAAACAAAACTGACTGAAAATGTAAAATTCCACACTTTTCCTTCGTTTTCTCAGCAACCAAACAGATTAACATATGTAAAAAAAAAAAAAAAAAATGAGGGATTGAGTGAGAGCAATTACTTGAGCGGCTGACGAGTCAGAAGAATCCATTTGCATTGCCGCACCTTCCTCCGATGACTTGACATTCAAATTGTTGGAATCAGAATCAATCTCCATTTCAAAAACCCTCGATTTCTCAACCTATTCCAGCTCTGCCATATCAAACAAATTTAATGCAATAATCAAATGAGACAGAAACCGCCGCTTTGAAAAAAACAAACAAACAAACAAAATTTAGAAAAATGTATAGCAACTCCTTTTGCGTAGATTCTAGGCTTCTTTTACTATCAAAAGGAAAGTATTAGTATAATTGAAAATGTGACAAAAGAAAGTCTTACATGGAACAATTACAAAGTATTCCACCAAAGAAAAAAAAAAAAGAAGAATCGAAGCTTTAAATCAAATTCTCACTTCACATACAAGAAAAACGAACTTTCCCTTTGATTGGGAACACAGAGAGAAAGACTGGGTGTGTGAGAGTGACAGTGTGTGTGGGTTTGGGTTTTTTTGGGAGCAAAGCTTTATAGGGTTTTTATTTTATGTTGAAACTTAAACGACGTCGCTAGACATAAAAGTAAAATTGAGAATGAATGAAATCCTATCATATTTCTCAAAAAAATTAATTGCGGTTTTTAATAAAATTATTAAAACGTTTTTAAAACCCAAAAAAAAAAAAAAATTCAAAACCCTTTAACTAGTAACAACGTCGTCTGCCTTAGCTCAGAAGAAACAAAAACAGAAACTTGAAATGGGTTTTCAGTTTTCACCGTTGCCCTGTTTGGTTGCTGAGAAAGAAAGTAGAAAACCAATTGAAAGTGGAAACACACAGGTCCACAAACAACAACCAAAAAAACCCAAAAAGTTACTCCACTTACTTTCCTTCGACTCCTCAGCAACCAAACAGAGTGATAAACCCAGCAAACTAACTAAACAAATAGTAATGATAACTTACAGAGATTGTATGAAGTTTTGGCCTTTGCAATGAAGAAATACGGTCAGGTTTGTGGAGAATACCAACAGTCCAAACTCCAAAGTCCTCTCTCTCTTAGTCGGCTCCTTGGGTTAGGGATTTAGGCAGAGACGACGTGGTTCAGGGGTTTTGGGTTTTTTTTTTTTTTTAATTAGCGCTTTTATAATTTTAAAATAAATAATTAAATGATAAATTTATAAATTAAGCGGCCAAAGTTTCACTAAGAATTCCTGACCCCAAAAAAAAAAAAAAAACCTTGTCTAATTTGATTGAGGCGGCGGAAAGGAAAAAGTTAGGGCAAGAGATACTAACCAGAGAAATAGAGGAGACGAAAAGGTTCTCAAAACTCAGTAGGCCAAGGCGACACTACTCGTTGCCTGTCTCCCTGCCTGCCTGCCTGCCTCGCTCGCGCGCTCTCTCTCGCTCCAAAATCTAAACTCTACTCTCTCTTTTTTTTGAGAAATACACAGGACTGAAACACACGGAGTGAGAACCCGGGTAACTCTACTCTAAACATTAAACAACACTTGAGACGAAAAAAAATGCCTAAATGCACGATCACATTACCTACACTTTATTTATCAAAAAAAAAAAAAACATTACCTACACTTTATACCAACACCCACTGTTTTCTTGAAAAAATAATAATAATAACTGGCCTCACGTCTATTGAGATTCTTTTTTTTTTTTAGTTTAATATAATTTTATAATTTGAATTTATCTATCGTTACAACTGGATTTAGTATGTATGCTTTTTTAGGAAAAAATATATATTAAACGTATGTGTGCTAATTTTTAGATAAAAAGTGTTATATTTTTAGAAAAAGGTTTTTTTGGTAGATTATGAGTATTTTTAACATTTTTTGAAATCATGACTAACTTTTTAAATTTTTTTAATATATAATGATAAGTTGAGAATACCAAAACGATAGTATTTTAAGGGGTTAATTGAGTACTTTAGTGGAGGATTAACGGAGACCTTAATTAAATACTTTTGAAATTTAAAGAATTAAATCGAATTAATATAAAGACCGAAATGAATTCTAATGAAATTAAAAGAACATGATTTTTTAAATTATTTTAACAATTTTAGCTTTGTAGAAAAAAAGGCCCTACCATTTACAACAATTTTGAAACTTGTGTTAGGCCAATAGCCTTGTGAGCAAGGTTACATATTTCAGCGCACAAAAAAAAAATGTTACCTAGACTAAAAATAGCTCTTAAACTAAGAGCATTGGTTAACATTTCTTTTTTTCATAATAGTTAAGTTTTTTTTTTTTTTTTTTTTTTTGAGAATTCATAATAGTTAAGTTAATAAGTCTCATTAGTTCTTATTTAGACCTATCATTAACATTACTTTTTTACCTACCATTAATAATCTACCACATCAGTCAGGTTTGGAATTATTGTCAATTTTCTTTGTGCCTATCGACTTTCTCATAGCTTGTACCTCAACTAGTTGACACATCTTGATGTGTTGGTGTGTCCATGACATTCAAGTAATAATAAACATTCCACTGTTCATATTGGCATAATAAATAGTTGAGTGATGGGCCATTGAGAAGCCTTATTGTAGGTCTTTTCCAAAGAGAAGAGGAATCTCTTCTTTTGAAAGATATTATTCAACTTAGGTTTTGGAATCTGGGAGGTTTTTATTTTGTTCTCCCTTCCACCCTAAGCCAGAAAATCAAATTCACTCATTTTCCTTTGGCAGCAACTAGTGTGGACCATATCTCTTGGGCTTCTTCACTCAATGGTGATTTTGATATCAAAGAAGCTTATAATTTGGCTTGCATGGCTAATGGTTCTTCCCTACTATGATCTTTTTACAGGTATCTAGGTCTAGAAAAATGATCACTCTGCTTAAAATCAGGTGTTTTTTACGGCAGTGTCTCCATAAAAGTATACCAGTAAGAGAAGTTCTTATTGCTAGAGGCTTAAGCATTCTCCTTTATTGCCTTGTATGTAATGCTGCAGCGGAATCAATTCTCCATACTCTGAGGGACTATCCCCAGGCTTAGGCCTTTTGGGATTCCCCCCCCCCCCCATCCACTCCAATTTATTCTATGGTGCAAATATCTCGGACTGGCTTCGAATTAATTATGCCCCACACCAGGTGTCCATTTTTGGCATCAATTGGGGTATTGTTTTCCCATTTGGAGTGTGGAGTTTAGAGTCATTTTTAGAGACCATACCACCCAAAAACCTCATGGCAAAAACGTTAGCCAAAGCTTCTAAGTTTTCTTACCTTGGCTAAAACGAAAGGTTGAGATGCCCGGTAATTTCCATTCAGGTGTAGTAGTACCACCCTTTAGAAAATTGGTACAAGCTGAATTCTAACGACTTCTCCTTGGGTAACCTGGGCATAGTTGGTTGAGGTGGAATTATCTGGAACTCTAATGGAGATTGGGCGAGCGGCTATGCTAGAGCAATTGGGCACACTACCAGTGTGGCTGCGAAGCTGTGGAAACTGCGGGATGAGATCAATCTGTGCATTGAGTTAAATTTGGCTAATGTTTTGATTGAACTAGATGTTGTGAAACTATGGGAACTGCGGGATGAGATCAATTTGTACATTGAGTTAAATTTGGCTAATATTTTGATTGAACTAGATGCAAAACCCATGGTTGATATGCTAATGAAATACAAGGGGAAGTAAAATGGTAATGATGTAATTATTGCTAATTGCAAAAAGGGACTGCGAGAACCTTGTATGAGATCACTGCACACCTTTGGTGAGATGGTCACTCCACAAGTATAAGTACTTGTGGAGTGTGGGGGTAAGGGCTGGTATTCAAATCTCCAGGAGGGAGTTTCACACACATATACACTTAGATTATGTTAGAGTAGAATTTTATGTTGTATCAAAAAAGAAAAAAAGAAAAAGAAAAAAAAAGAACATTGTATGAGTGGCTAGCCTTGATGCCGTGGGAACCTTGTATGAGCGTAACTGCTCCTTTGTTTTTGATTCTTAGTTAATGGATTCCTCCTACTACTTCATATCTTAAAATGTTACAACCTGAACAATGTTTGCATTTTGTATTCATGATAACTTGCATTTTTTTTTTTAATTTTTTTTTGGGATATAAAACATGCCCTTGGGTATGAATGAGGGGTTAATGGGCCTCATGAAATTATCACCAAAATTAATCTGATTAATTAGGTCCATAATTGTGTACCTTCTCTCTTCGCCTCCCTGTTAAGCAGAGATTTAGCCCAATATTTGAATCAATACATATCAACCTATTAATCACTACAATTAAAAAGAATAAAAGAATCTCTCTTATTTTCAATGTGGAATTAAATATTTAAATAATTTTTTATTTTCTATATTAACTCTCAACTTTAGATTCTAAAAAAAAAAAAAAATCTCAATTTTTATATTTATTTATTTTAATTAAATAGTATTAAAATGCTCCAACATAGATTGACTAATTAGCTTACACTAACCAATCCCAACTAATTAGCCGTTGTAATGGTATTAACAACTTCAGCTGCTTTTTCACTCATCATGCTAGCCAATAATTTTATAACATGTGGACATACTGTTACACGTGCTAAGCATGTAATTACTAAAAATTGAATACTGACTACCGAGCTTTCCCTCCACCTAACAAAAACAGCAGCTATATGCAAGGTTACATCAAGGAATGCCAAAGAGAAAACAAGACTATCTTACAAATACTCAAGACAAGCTTTCATAATTAGCTTCCAAATATTCTAAAGCACAGGCTGTAGTAGACCTAGCTAGAAAAGAGGGGTCAGGACGTGGAGTACCGTAGTAAACCTCATTCCGCTTATTCAAAATCATCCAGCTGGTTGTGAAAAATATTGCAATCTCTGGGTCATTTTTCCTTTGTATAAATTTATTCTTGATGTTGTGAAAAATATTCCTTTATGTTGTTTTGTTCTTGTATAAATTTATTCTTTCTTTGAATAAAATTCTGCCGTTTATTCTCAAAAAAAAAATTTGAATACTGATGAGAAAAACCATTAGCTTGTAATCCATACGACACATAATTTGGTTAATTATTACAAATGACTTGTCACACTACAAAGCACTTGTATGCCACATGTTGCTTAGTTTATCTTATAAAACAGTCCTTGCAACTAACATTGAGACTAAGGTAATGCAACTGCATACATCGATAGATTGTGATTTATAGTAGGTAGCGAATGTAATCAACTACCATGAATCGAGGTTTCTACTCTTAACTTACTGTGTCTGAAGACCTAAAGGTTGAAAATGAACACGTGGGCTTATTTAAGACATACTTTATCATACACTTTAATTACGTCTATTATTAAGTTTGTAATTATTTAGTCAAAAGTCTTGTTGCTTAACCGATAGTTTTTAGTATTTATAATATAGATGTTCAGGTTTCAAATCCTCATCCATTTTGTTGTAATTATCAAATTATAAAGAAAAAGTTTGTAACCATCGATATAGTTAACAATTTTGTTGCCCATAGCTACACTATTAAGGATATTGATTTCTTTCTCAAAAAAGAAAAAGAAAAAAGAAGTAAGGGTACTGATTTGTGACTTTGGTTTAATACTATTTATGCATATAAATACATTCAGTTAATGGAGATTTGTAGAAATTTAGACAATTTTTCCCAATTTTTGTGTATGAAAAAATGCTATGTCTACAACACTTTTCACAACAAATTCTAACCGATTACATTATTGACTTGGAGTAGGGATATAAAAAAGAAAGAATTTATTCTTGTACTTTCTTTATAGCTTTATAAAGAATAACGACTAAAAATAATATATAAGTAAAATTCAATTATTTATTCAATCATATCATATTAAATTGATTGCCAGAGCCCGTAGAAAATTTCATAAGTTTGTATACAAACAAAGTATCTTTCCACTTTTCTACAGCTAATAATTCCATTTCTCATTCGTCTATCCAAATAAATTAAAGATTCAATTAATGAGCAATAGTAATAGAAAAGTTGTCATATCAATATTTAACGATTCATTTTCAACATTCACTAATATAATATTTTTTGCAAGGATTTAATTCATTTTAGAGAACATAACAGCCAACGGTACTTATAAAATCAAGTAAATATCAAGAAGACGCCCCATATTTCTATTGGTATTTATTGGCAAAAAGTAATTTAAATGATAAACTCATATTAAAACTACTAATAATGTTCCATATATAATTTGTTGTGAAGTTATTGTGGACGAAACATTATAATTTTCTTTTTTTACCAAACTCAATTTCATCAAACTGCATCTTATTAGACAGACCCAGCCAAAAAAAAAGAAAAGAAAAAAAAGGAGGAGGAAAATTCAAACCGATTTAATATTTATATTATTATAATAAAGACTAAAAAGTAAAAGCCAAAAAGATGGGCAAATTATGCTATAAAGGAAGGCCCAGTTGGCGTAAAAGCCCAGCAGAAGAAACTCCCCAAACTCGCAACACTATTTAATAATTGTCAAAAAAGACACACAAAACTCAAATACCACCAACACCAAGCAACAAAGAAGACGAAGACCAAGAAGACGACCAAAGCCCCCCACTACACTACACTCTCTCTCACCCTTCAGCCTTTCAACCATACCACACACTCTCTCTCTCTCTCTCTCTCTCTCTCTCCAATTTCTAGGTTTTAATTCAAAATTCGCCAAGCTGGATAGACACAGAGGAGACCGTTACTCCAACAACAACAACAACAACAACGACAACAATAATCACAACAATCATTACGATTCCCAACCCTATCGTCACTCTAGAGGTCCTTCTCGCTTCTCCGATGGACCTCTAACCAACAACCATAACCGTCGTAGCCCTAATAACTTCCGCGGCGGTGCCAACCACCGCCCTTTCGAGAGTCCTCCTCGCCTCTCCCCCGGCTCCGGTGGTGCCGATACCGGACCCGGGGGATTTCGCCCCGCTGGGTTTAGGCCCATGGGCGGAGGCGGAGGCGGAGGAGGTTTCGGGTCTAATAATTATGATGATAATAACAATAATCATCACCAACTGGCGCCGCTGCCGGTGCCGCCACCCCTTTCCGGACAGAAGCGAGGGTTTTCTTTCCCCGGCCGCGGAGGCTCGCCAGGTTCGGTTCGCTTTGTTCTTTTTATTTTTTATTTTGTGTGTGTTTAACTGTAATTGTAACTGTGGGATTAACTGTAAAGTTTGAATTGAATGTTGCTTATTGCGTGTACTTGGTGCTTGTTTAACTGTTTATTTGATTATTTATTTATTGCTAGGGGTTATGGTGCAGTACTGTACTAATTTAGAGTTAATTAATTGTCGATGGATATGGGGTTGGCTTTTTTTTTTTTTTTTTTTTACTGCTTGGAATCACATAGCTGATCTTGTGTCAGAATTGATTTTATGTACTGTGAAAACGTATGCAAGTGGGCCATTCAATTATGATTTATGAACAAGAGAGCCAAGAGTCTCACAACTCAACGATTAAAGACGTCTAGGGATGCAATATTGGATATTTTTAGAAGGAGAATTAGTATCACAAAGACCTGAGAAAATTTATGCATCTTAATTTTGTTAGTTAATAGGATCTCATGGTTGAATTAGAAGGAAGAACTATTTGCAATCTAGAGGGTCGGTTTGGTACGGGAAGTTGTAGGAAAGAGTATATAACAGCATTTCTTATTTGTGATTTTTTGTTTTCCTATTCTTTGCCTCATCTTGTTGTGTTTTCTATGTATACTTGCAATCTTCATTGGTTTATTTTCATTCCTGTTTTGTTTACGTTTGTATTGGATTTTTCAGAGCAATTTGATGGTGGCAGTTTTGCCAAACTTTTTGTTGGATCTGTTCCCAGGACGGCCACCGAGGAAGATGTAAGTCAATCAATTCATATACCAAAAAAAAAAAAAACGGTTGTTATGCTATATTTGCCCTGTTATCCTGTTATTGTTTTATGTTGTTGATGTCATGCTTATTTTGATGTCAGATTCGCCCTCTGTTTGAAGATCATGGAAATGTTATAGAGGTTGCTTTGATTAAAGATAAGAGAACGGGACAACAACAAGGTACGTGTAGATGCTAATTTCTATGAAATAATTGTGATCTGTACCTATCTTATTTCAGGTCATCTGAGAGGCTGATGGGAGCAAGTGTAAGCTCATCTTTTGTCTCAGTTTGTTTTGCAACAAGTTTCAGGCTTGTTGGTTTTGGTTGCGACCCTTTTTTGTGTCCGTCCTGTCAAACAAGGAGGAGGCAAGATGTGTAAACCTACTAAAAACCAGTTTTTGAATAGCAGTTGGGATCTTGGAAGAGAAATAGATCCTGCTCTTGCAATAGTGGCTGCAGCGGTGGTGGCATTACCCAACAATTTTTGTTTTTTTTTGTAATGGGAGTGTCTATTGCCATTACTGTAGCTTGTTTATGTCAGGATGTTTAGAAGTGCAGCTATTGTACAGAGAATAACACAAAATACTTGGATTATTGCTTTTGAATGGAATTAATCACATTGTAATTTCCAAGAGTGTGGGTTTTTCATATCTCGGTGAACCTGGGAGTTCCTTCTTTAAAATGGTGTGGAATGTCATACATCAGTTTTTTATATTAACTAAGTGAAATGGTTCTGAAGTTGGATTGTCTATCAGAGATGGATGGCAGTTAGAGGTAATGCCTAATGGGCTGCGATTTGTGAGTGTATTGATAACTTGCCCGAAAGCTACATTTTGAATTACGGACCTGTTGCTTATGTGAGGGATGTCTCGTGATTATCTATTTTTGTTGTTGTTTCTATTAAGCGAGTGGGTTCAATATCTTTATCGGCTTTAAGTATCTCAGAGCTGAATATTTGGCTCTTTTTGTTCATGATCATGGGTTTGCAGTGATGTTAATGTGATAAAAAGGCGACCCATTTCGTGTTTTATATGGCAGGTGTGTGATGGTGGTTTGCTATGTTTTTGTTGTCTTAATAATCAGAATATGCGGGTGTCTACTACTTACTTACAGGCCAGCCTTTTTCCTTAGTACGCTTTGAGCAATGGTCAATGTTATTGAGTTGTTAAATTTATGGGCCATTTCTTGGACACCACCATTTATGCTTGTAAATTTGTGTGGTATTTTGATACCAAAGCTTACTTGTGCGAGTATTTTGGTCAGAAACTTTGGCTTGTGGGGTTTCCTATCAATTTTATCTCTTCAGTTGTGTTTTGCTTGTAGTTTGTGCAATGAAGGATTTAATAAATTAAGCTATCATGAGTTCCGCACATGGCAAGTGTGTAGTGATGTGGAGTTGTATGTTCAATCTTAGAATAAAATGCGATTAAGTGTTCCGTCTTCATTCGTTATTAGAATCTGTGGTGTTACAATTTACTTATTAGACAGCGTTTTGCATAGATCTTTAAATATTGGTCCACAATATTAATTGAGTGGTTAGATGTACGTGCCATATGTTGGAACGTGCTATTTTATGCTTGTAAGTTTGTGCATGATTTGATACCGGAGTTGATTGGTTATTTTAACTTGGTTTGTGGGTTTTGCTACCTATTGGATACCTGAGGGACATTGTCAAGTTTTTGGTTGCTTTGTGGTTTAAATTCTCTCTGTTATGTAATGGCTGCAGTGATCTATTGAAGCCCTTAGGTGAGTGAATGTAACTGTTGACAAAATACTTGGTGAAATTAGGGCCTAAATGAATTCTTGACACCATTGGCCGATATCTTACAATCAATGCTTTTGGATATTCTTCTGTGAAACTTTATTGTTTTTCCTTCTGTTTGTTGTCAACTTTGGGGTTCATGTGATGGGTCAATGTGTGGAAATAGTTTCCGAACCTGCAAATTCCCAGTATGTGGAGACCAACATATTGGTTAATGTTATGATGTTCACGTAAATTTTTATGTTGTTGATTTGCACATCAGGCGCCATAGTCTCATTGTTGGATTCTTGCGTTGTTGATATCTGTTGGGTCTGTTAGGACTTTAAATATGTAGAGCTCAAGTATGTCTCCCATGATGATTTAACAAGCACTCTATGGTACAGTGGTGGAGCTTTGGTCAATTCTTTCTGCGATTGGGTTTTTTTTTTTTTGGGTTCTGCAGTAGATATAATGTGTGTATGTAGTATCCATTGAATGTATTTTTTAGATTTAAATAAGGTAGCTGCCCCATACTTTTTGGACTAAGGCTTTCTTCTTCTTTTTGTTTCTGTTATTGCTGTTGTTTTTAAATAAGGTAGTGGGGTTATGGCCAAAAAATATATATATTGTGGGGTTGAAGTAGCGTTATTGGCTTAACCAAGATTTACACTGCCGATACAACTGGGGAAGTGTATTTTGTCCAAGTTTCAGATTCCATACTTGCAAGTGCAGACTTGGTTTGGTTTTAAGCTATCCGTTTGATAATGCCAATCTTAAAAGATGTTTGCCTTTGAAAGTTTTCCTGTAACTTTGGTGCCTGTGACATTATTGTATTTTTTATCATGAATTTTCTTGATTTAATGGCTGATTGTTCAGTTACTTTGTATTTCTCTGTGTGTGTAATGCTCCATGGTTGTTCGTTCTAAAGGATTGGTACAAAGAGATCCTTGTCGCCATGATTCCTGGATGCTTATTGACTTCTTGCCCCTAAGATTTAGTTTATGTTGTGGCTAGTCTGTTTCATATCCACTCTTACTGGTTGTCTTTTCAAATGCTTTTTGGTTAATGGATGTGGGCTGTGCTATAGAGTACAAACTTTACACAGCCTATTGACCTAAAGAAAATGAATGTGAGCACTCTAATTTATGTGTGTAGGGTGGGGATAAAGTTTTGTTGAATTTTTGAATTTTGATTAGATGTTAGCATGGTGGAGCAAAGGAAGATGTGCTGTTCTGAGAAATGCAAGTGACTATGGTGAAAATATTAGCAGTTCTAGTCGTCTTCAAGAGTACATTTCTGTTTTGTATGGTTCTTGTGAGTGGTCAGAATATGATCCTTCTCCATCTTGATGTGCCCAAAACCCAATGTGCTGAATAATGGTCTGTTTGTAGATGTAAACATATTGGTTTGATGTTCAGGAGCATACGTGAAGCAACGGAGTTATGATCTGTATATGATGAGTTCTTTTGCACCTACTCTTGCCGATTCTGTTTTTTGACTCCCAGGAGCTTATTTTTAGCTAGTTCTGTTTCTTGACAAATGATTAAGGCTTTGGAGTCGGGTTGTTTCTTGTGTGTGTGTGTTTTAACATAACTAATAGCTTTTAGATTTCTTATTATGTATCTTTGTGGATGAGTTAACAATCTGTATTATTTAGATTGAGCTAATTTCTTTAAATGACTCAATGCTTGGATTGCACAAAGAAGTGTAATGCTTGGAAACCCTTAGTCCATTATAAATAATCTTCTCTGTTAGATTGTATGTATAAGCATAATGAGGCTTCACAGATTGCAGCCGCATTATGGTGTTATGATAATTGCGTATCTTGGCAACATGGATATCTGTTGTGCTTAGTGCCAATAATTACTGCATTGCCTATTTGCTTCAACTCTGTTTGTCATTGGAAGAAATGAACCAAAGAAGAATGTTGGGTGATTGCATGACCAGGTGCCCTGGGCTGAGGTTTAATTAATGTCTGCTTTTGTTCCAGAGAAGTAGATCTATTTAGAGATTGAATCTCTCTCTCTCTCCAAGCAAAATATTTGGCTTCTGTGTGATCAATCTCCATTGTTGCACACATAATTCCTTGTTATCTTTTTCCATCATCAGTATTAATAAATATTCCTTATAGCTTGGTTTTGAGGATTTGTGCTCAAAGGAAAGCAGTAAATCTTTGACCTGCAGTGTGGAGTTCAGGGTTTTTTTTTTTGGGGGGGGGGGGGGGGGGTGGTGTTGTGAGTTGATTGTATATGTTTGCCAGCTTAGGCTTTGTTAAGTCTTTATTTGTTGGGATGTATCTGTGCTATAATCTTTAGCTTTCTTGGTTTTGTTGTGAACAATTTGATGGATTTCTATTTAATGTTCAGCAGTCTTGTGACGGAATGCCATGCTGTGAGTGGCAAAGATTTTGATTTTGTGATCACACTTTGTCAATTCAATATTCTTTATTGTAATTGAAACATTTGGTCTATTTTGTAGTAGTCAAACTACTTATTTATGGTTTCTCCTTGTAATCGTATTCCCTCCAGCAAAAGCTTATAATACAAAGCTCTGGAATTGATATTAGCCTCTCTGTGTGTGTGTGTGTGTGTGTGTTTAAGCTCAAATTTGTTGTATTTGAGATTGTTAGAAGGGTAGAAGTAATGTTTTGAAATCAGGATTAAAAACTCTTCGCATATGCAGGCTGTTGTTTTATAAAATATGCGACCTCGGATGAAGCTGATAGGGCAATAAGGGCATTACACAATCAACATACTCTTCCTGGGGTGAGTTTTCTTGCTGGAATAATTTCCAATCTTGTATGCAAACTAATTTGTGGTAGTTTCACACACTCATTTGTTTTCCAGGGAGTGGGTCCTATACAAGTGAGATATGCTGATGGAGAACGCGAACGCCTTGGTAAATTATTTGTAAATTTTATTATCTATTCATAGAAATTGTGCCTTTTCATTTTATGTATGGAATTGTACTAGTAAAAATCATATTTGGGTTTGTTAGACCAATCAAGTTATATAAAACAAATACTGCACATTTGCACTAATTGTGACACATGATGTTTGTGCAAAATTGGAGTGTTTCAATAACAATGTTGTTAAAAGTACACCTAGGCACGCTTAAAGCTCAAAGCCTCAAGATCTAATTGCTTTGCTTAGATGAAAGAAACTCATATAATGAAGCGCACTTCAGGCATGCTTTTCTGGTGCTTTTTGAATAAGCACAAAGCATGTTTGGGCATTTTTTAATTATTATTATTATTATTTTGCTATAATTTTTTTGAATCATTAAAAATAATCGCTTGATCTTGAAGGAAATGACACAGAGCATTGATTTATTATACAAAAACTATTCTAAGGTTAACATTTTTGTACTTCACAATCAATTCTTTATTTACATATCAAAAAGACATGGACAAGGATAATTTATTGTTGAGTTTTGTGGTCATTGTCTTTTGATCATAGCTAACACGGTCATGTGCTTCTTAAAATTATGTTTGAATATATGATTAGGTTATTATCATATTGTCTTTTTTTTTTGATAAGAATTATTATCATATTGTCCATGTAATTGAAATAACTTATGTTAAATTTAAACTTACAAACGTTGTACAATTGCACCATCCATTTGAGTTAATAGGCAAAGTATGTTACTTATTTGAGTTTATTAATTAATTTATTATATGTTACAAATATTTTTATTAGAGGGTATCATACATTATAATTGAAAAATGTGCGCTTTACTTAAATTAGGCACGCACTTGCCTTTTGCACTTAAGCTCGTGCTTGATCCTTTTACCAACACTGCTCTTTAATCTTTTGCTTGGATGGGCTTCAAAATTGTAACCTATGTTATAATTTTTTCAATTCCTAAATAAGAAAAAAAGGGGTAACCTATTGCGTGAGGGAATCCTACAATAACAAAGACCTTTATGTTCTGTTCTCCAAAGAAACACTTGAGTGTCATGTTATGGGATTGTGTTGGAAAGTTAATATTCCTTTTCCTATATATATATATATATAAAAAAGATTTTAACAGGGGGACATAACTTCCTCTGACTCAAAAAAGAAAAAAAAATTAGGTTCATTGTACTTTTTCATCTTTATTGGTTTTGCTTGTACACATGGAATGTTGATAAGGGGAGTATTATTAATTAGAAGTCTTAATATTTATTTATTTTGTAATAAATTCTCTTAGAACGTGTTACCTTCTACTAGTCAAACATGGAAAAAGCCTGGGACATAGTTCACTAGCATTTTGTAGTCGTAATTAATGGGCGTTTGAATGTAGATTGAGCTATGTGAGTCTATCATGTTAGTATGCATATTATTTTATGTCTTTCAACCACCACCCACCCCCCCCCCCCCCCCCCCAAAAAAAAAAAAAAAAAAAAAAAAACCCTTGTATTGACATTAATTGTCACTATATGACTAAAGTATAAATTGGACATTCTTGGGGGAAATATATTTCTTAAACGTTCTTTATGCGTGATTGTGAACGTGCATTTGTCTTAAAAACCATCAAAATTTTCTATTGCTGAAATAATTGCTTTATGTGGCAGGTGCGGTTGAGTACAAATTGTTTGTAGGATCAATGAACAAACAAGCC